>JXXA01011904.1:0-16397 GCA_000956255.1 Anopheles punctulatus | reverse complement strand
AATCAGGGTTCATTTTTTTCTACACTGCAAGCGCGAGGGTGTATGTGTGTGTTTGTAAGGGAACGGTGATTAATTAGAAATTCAGCTCGGAAGTTGCTTGTTTGCATACGACAGAACGCGAACAGCGTACGGGCGAGTGATTAACTGGGTAGAAATGTTCGAGCAACGTGTGACCTACGTGCTTAAGCTCGTTCCCAGACGAACAATGATAGCGGTGTTTGAAAAATTGGAATGTAGTCACCGAAGAAAATATTGACGAAGTCATTTTACGCCACCAAAAACCCTCGTGTCAGAGTACAAAAAAATGGGAGATTGATTTGAAAAAAAAATCTATACCTCGTGAAACACCATGCGCCTCCATCACCACATGGAGGCGCCTGGTAGTTTATAATTAAACGAACCGTCTAATGCGCTTAGACCTATTACACGATTTTACAACAATCACACCCGTTGGGGACGGACAGTGAGGAGGACATAGTTCACTTACCTCTTCGTAGATGAAGTTATCGATTTCCTCCAGCGGTCGGCCGTACATGTCGTCGGGGAAGGGTTCGAATTTGCGCGGCAGCAGGGCACCATCCTCGACCTGTACCTTCGATCGAGGATGAAAGCCGTACTCCCGCACGAGCTGTATGTGACGTGACTCATGTTTATCCTGGGACTTCTCGGTATACGCAACAACCTGATGCTTTGCAACTGTCGTGAGAAAAAGGGAGAAAAAACAACGAAGCATAAAAAACCATCATGAGTATGAAAGTATTTTTCCCTGTAAACGATTGTGGTTGTGCTACGCGAACCAGTTTGCAGATTTTCTGTTGCATTCTCAAGAATTGCCTCCGAGAAAATAGAGTGCGGTTTTTGGAATTGAAACGCTTCTAAATGATCTGTCAAATGCAAACAATCAACCATCTACAAACCCCCAAAACCACGGACAATAATTTTAAATGACATCGTATCAATTTGCAAACATCGTTCCCGATGGAGTACCGTTGTCGCGGTTCTAGACGCAGCCACCGCTGAGATGCCGTGGAGTATCGTACATTCGAGACAAACAGATATTGCTTGTGAAAAAAACACAAACACAGACACTCGTATCCAGGTATAGAATGGAATGCTAACGCAGCGTTCGCCAACATTCGCTCCGGCACACGTCCTTCTGGGGAAGCTTTGGGATTTACGGCGCTGGTAAATAACATGCACATTAAACCGCATCGGGAAATATCGAGAGAAGTTAATGGGAAAACTACGGAAAATGTAATAATAAGTTTAGTTTTGCTAATTGCTTTTGTTCAATCATAACAATGAATCGAAAACTTCAACAGTTTCCAATTCAAAATTTCGTAGCACAGTCTTTTAGATCATATTCTATGATTTCCTTTTTATATGTATCTATTGAAAATATATTTTAATCTGGGTGAATGATTTGCATTTTGATTCTTAGCCAACAAATGATTTAAACCTTAACTAAGAAACGTTGCAATTAATAATAAAGAAATTTTCATAAAAAAATAATAAATGATAATATATTAAATTTACTACAATTTTCTTATATTCTTACTAATATTATTATTAATTATTGCATTAAAGCTCATTAAGCACTCTATACTTCTGTTTTCCCACAGTGCAATCCAGTCTGTAGTCCGTCCCGATCTGTCGGTGGTCACTTCCCGCAAATGTATCCCGGTCGAGGATTCAGGATTCAATTCCAGCTGCCAACCAAAAGGGCAGCGCGCCTATCTATTTATACCGCGACCGGGGCGAACCATCGGCCGGGGCCGAGGTGTTCGGGCATTCGATAAATTATTTTCCCGTCAGCGGGCTGTTAAACGGTGTGGAAAACAGGAACGCGCGACTCCAAGCAACACTCCACACGCCAGCGGACGGTCAATTTGGACAGCACTAGGTGGTTGGTCATTTCCTTATCGCTACGATGGGTTTTCCCTCTTGTTTCTCTCTCTCTCTCTCTCTCTCGATTGAGCCTGCGTTGGGTTTCGAGTGGTGCGCCATAACTTACGCCCGGTTGATAGGTTGTAAATTTATCTGTAGCACATTTTCACCCAACACGATGGGACGGTGGAGTTGTCGGTGGAGTTCTGAGTTTGCTTGCACCTTGCACCGGCTGTGCGGTACGGTGAAGGAGATGACAAACATGTCGCAACAATACTTCTCCATTCGACAACGGTGCTACTCGCGTGCGTTTGTTGGCTCCTTCAATGGAAAGACTGAAGTGAACATGTCCGTTCGTAAATCGATCCATCCACTCAACGATCAGAGAGGAAGTGTTTTTTTTTTATTTCCTCGAAAGCAAATTTACCGCAACCGGCTTTACGCGCAACCCACGTTGCTGCGAAACGATAAGCTATGATAAATCTTACGCTAACGAAGAAACGTCACATATTGCATCCTCCCATTCCCACCTCTCCCAGCATCCAATATCGGTCGCCCGGTTGTATGGAAACATGTTATACCCGGCGGGTGGGAAAATACGCGCCCAGTTTAACGCGCTTTCTCGTCGTAAAATACCCACAACGGCACACCACCACGCGCCACCGGAGAGTAAACCATAATTTATTTTAATTGAAGCACGTTGGGAAAATAAATAACATATCACCCGGGCCCGTCGGGCAGCTTCTCCAGTGCGTTTTCCAGTGCGTCTAGAGCGAAGCGTGTATGTGGAGGAAGTTAAATCATTCCTCGGGCCTAATGAAAAGCCGCCCGTCCGACGGTTTGCGGCTAGATTAAGGTTAGACAAATTGATCGGCATTCGGCGTGCACACATGCGTGTGAGTGGAGTGACCGGCGAAAGCAAATAATTCGCCAAGTCAAACGCCAAGTCATTGTTTGTATTGTTTGTCATGTTATCACGCCCACACGTTGAAGCATCTTGAGCAAGCGAACGATTGCCGTTCGCTATGACAACGATAGAATCAATTATGAACGTCATAAATTAAACACACAGACACACACACTTGGATACAAACGCGTGCTATCATAATAACCGTGGGCAATAATGAGGGGTCCAACATTTCGCCCGTGCATAAACGCTACCCCGCACCGATATTGACATCGTTAATTGAGTTAAGTTGCATGTGATTGAACGCATGGTACGTCATTTTGATGATTTACTAGTTTATTATCACATTTGATGGTTGGTATCAGTTAACAACGATGTAATATATACTCTGAAACAGAGTTTATTTGGTGACTCTGTTTTTTGTGACTATTTTGGGACTATTTTATGAGCCAAAAAATTATTTATTTTTATCGAAAATATTGCAATATGGCATATTCATTCAACAAGTATTATTACAGCCCTACTTCTCCGAGAGCTTTAGCATCCGGATTGAACCATCGAAGTTAACACATGCTTCTTACACGGCTTGGTGAGAAGAGAGTATGTTCGTGACAATTTTTTGCACACGCTAGCATGATGGAGTGCGACAAACCGGGAGTTTCAATGAGTAATTTCACATCCAATCCAATCGATCGAGCGCTTTTGCATCCCGTCGAAGCGTTTCGTGAAAAAAAACTCGTTCACAAAGTGAAAATGGTTCCCATTTCCTTGCTCACAGGCTGAAGCATCGTCAGGTACGTGGTGTACGTACACGGAAAGACTTATCGTAACCGCAAGTATGGAAAATACTTCAACCCGGTGCTGGTGCAATTACGATGGTACAAGAGTGAACCTCATCCCAGGCATGAGCTGATAGGGCTTTTTGAAAAGAGTTGTTCGTGCAGCGAATGACAGCAAAGGAAACCATCTTGAGCAAAAAAAAAAAAACACACACATCTTTGCACGTTGGAAGGTTAGAGGGGCTACCATTCCATTCACCGTCCTTTCTCCGAGCCACCACTCAGCTAACGAATAATGACGCTCATCGCGTCGGCAGGTGCATTGCATTTAGACGCTGAGCGCTATCACATGCCGTGCACTCGGGAGCCAGAGTGGAAATTGATTGAATTGAAGCACTCCCGTTGAATAATGCATCCTGTCGACTTGCGGCAGTTTGTTCCCGGTTGTAATTGATTGTAAAGCTTTGTGGTTTGATTTTTTTGCTCCAGAAAAGTCGAAATATAGCGTACATTTCACTGAAATCTTGTCGTTTTAAAATGAAAAAAAATAAAAAAAATTGTCAAAAATAAAACAATATAATCTATTTTCATATTTCATCATCTTTTTTTCTTGTACATATAAAGGGCACTTAGAAAACAAAAAATATGTATCACAAATGTTTACAAGAAAAAAAGATGATAAATAAATTAAATCAAAAACAAAGTTCAAAATATGTATCGATGACAACGGAGAAAATATAATTTTACAGCCCTCTTTTCACTCTCAATGTGAATAGATGAGTAAAGAATATAAGAGTTTTATATTTAACATTTAATTTGCGAAATCGTACATCCTTGCTCCTCCTTCTTTTCCTTAAATAAGTAGCGTAAAGGATAAATAAATGACCCATCGCACGAGAGCTAAACTTAGAAAACTCTCACCATGAACACGATCACGTCAACGTTCCGGAATGCGGAATTGCAGCACCGTCGGAATGGAATTGTCATCAACAGGCGTTAGCTGCGGCCAAATACTATTAGCGCAAGTGGAACAATCTGCAAGGACGATCGCAACCGTACGACATCCGTAGGCGCATCCAGATGCCAATAGAAGATTCCACAAAACAGAGAACAATTTGAAAGTTTGCCATTTCGAACTAGTTCGCGCCCCGGCACAAACATACTCTCACACATATCCAAAGTGATAAACTGGGAGTCAGAGGTGGCACTTATTTATGCCGATGCAATCAAGATGGTGAAGTTGTTCGTCGTTTGTCCGGACGACAAGTGCACTGTGGGCGTGCCGGCAAGATAAGTATTTGCGGAAATTAATCAACTGCACATAGTTTACGAGTTGTTCAGCCAAAGATTTGGTTAAGATTGCATTGTGGGTAGAATAATAGCTTAGATTAATGGTTTTTATCGCTTCAAATCTTTTACTGACGATATGTTTCAATGTTGTCTAAATTCTTCACAGGCAATTTAGATTTTATTGTCATCCATATATTTATCTGAGGGAAAGGTTATCCACAGCAATATCGCACCGATCGGCATCATCTCGAAAAATATCGGGAAGCGCTCATGATTGCTTGCTTTTCTTTTTTAAACAGGAAAAAAAAAATCTTTACGATAAATAGACCGCTTATTGTACTGGCAGAGAAGGAAAAATCGTTCTCTTCATACAACCATATCGAAAAGATGACATTTCAATGCCATTTCTCGTCGATTCGACGCTGATTGCTTCGATAGCAGGACGGCAAACGCCGAATATTGGAAGCTTCAGAGCCACATGGCGCTCTAAACGGGGACCGTTGTCAACCGTAGCTTTGCTTTCTGAAAGGGAAGTAGGGCCGCAGGAAGGCATCTGCAATATAAAAGCTCCATTCGTTACAACGTCAATTTCGGGTCCGGGTCATAGTCTGGGTCCCCACTGAGCTAGGTCCAGCTCCGTCCAAGCAACCAAGGGCATAAATCTTAGCGACCGCTAGGGGCAGGTTTGCGGAGTGGCAACCGGCCGTCGATAATCCAATGATTTGGGCGTAAAAAATTTTCTCCGGGCTTGGGGCTTCGATAAACAGAAGCGAAAGGGCAGGCCGTTCTTTCGTTGCGTCATGGAACCGAAATGAGATTGCCATGTTTTTATTTGCAAAAAAATTCTCAAGCCGTGCGAAAAGGAAAGAGGCGAGGTGCACCCGGGCCGGACCTGTTGAGGGTAACAGTGGATATTCAGCACGAAAGTTGTCTCCTCGAAGTCGTTATGGATACACAGCTTGATTTGTATTGATTGGTAAGGGATTCTATTACAAAGTTTCGTTTCAAAAGAAAACTCAACTAGTTTTGCAAATTTGATTGAAAAATACTTACTGTTGTAAAAAAATATCTTAAAGGAGACCATAAATAAGGCATTAAACTAAATTGACCAGTTTACCAATTATTTTATGTGTAAAATTAAAAAAAAACTAACTATGTTTAATTTCTTTTCCGCATTATAGAGTGAAATTTGTTTTGTATCATTTTTAATGATATGCTTGCCTTAAAGATTTTACCGGGAATATTTTCCACCGTAACAAGGTTAAGTTGAAGTACTGATTGTTTCTATTTCATATAAATCCAAAATAACCTCTTCATACCCTTGACATAACACCCCAAAAGATAAGTGATCAAAACGATTCCAGCCAAAAGTATCATTAAGCTACTTACTTTCGCAAAAGGGCACTTAACGGCACGCTCTATACTGACACAACGGTAAGGAGGGATAGGCCGTTCCAGTACAACTTTTGCAACACTAGCAACCGGCGTAACAGCTGACGGATGAATAAGAAATACCAACATTATGGGTAGCTCGGTTATGAAAAAGCAGAACCTCAATCAGGGCCATCTTGTTGAAAAAATGCCACTCGAAAGAAAGTGGCAAGATTTATAGAACGCTCTAGTAAAAAAACAAACACACACAGGAACCACAAGTCGAAATAATAAGCAAAGGTTCTTCAAATGCGAAACTGTACCGAGAGCGACCGGAATCGAAAGCTTTCCGAAAGTACAAAAAGGCTGAATTGAAGGGAAAAAACAACCGGAAGCGTGGCGGAAAGGTGGAACTATACAGAGGGAGCGCCATCACCATGCACCATAAAGCGGAGCAGCAATCAGGGAAACAAATCCTTATCCTTTTTTTATATCCTCCACTACCAATACAATCCATCCGGCTTGTTTGAGGGGAAAAAACGCGCAGAAAAATAGAGAGATTACTCAAGGCCGACGAGGTAAGCGAATAGAGATCGTCCATTTGGATCTTAGCTGCAAGATCTTTAAGACGGCTTTGAGAATGAACGAGGAATATCCAGAGAGAAAGAGAGAGAGAGAGAAAATGAAATAAAACGAACGAAGCAAAACGTGCCCTAGCATTAATGTTGCTTCACCTTTTCCCCCGCGGTTCGTTTCGAACGGGGTTTTTTTTTCAACGCTGCTCCCAATTCACCCGATTTCCACGCAATCGAACATATTCCGCACATCACCGCCAGTGCCATATTTTTCGCACACTAGCAAACCTCAAGAGTAACTCGGAGTCGGGTATCATTTCTCGGGCTACCTTTCCCGCATCAGGAAAGCCAAGGTCTCGCAGGACCTCTTCCCGCAGCCAATTTAGATCGATCGGTGGAAAACCCCGGAGGAAGCGAGTGGGGGTGGATCGGTCGGAAATCATTTCCCAAATATACTACTCATCCATACATATGTGGGTGCCGGGCGTAGCAAGTAAAAATCAATGAACCGTGTAAAGAAAAATCGGAGCGATATTGAATTTTTCATTCAATCCCGGCAGGTTTGTGCCACTAAAACCACCCGGAAGCGCCATGCGCTCGGGGTTTTCTGCCGGTAGGTCTGATCGTGCGAAATACGGAAAACCGACCGAGCGAGCGCGTGTTCACTAAAATGCGAACTAAATCGGACGGAAAAGTCAGCCGTCTCTGTGTCTGGTAGAGTGGGCATTATTTTTTTCCTTTTCCCTTCTGCGCCCTAGCTGGTCGCTTCGGTTCGCCATTCACTGCGATTATTTTTCGTCGTCACGGCGAAGACATACATACAGCCACACACACACACACGTGCGCCCACACACATACAGTCTCCAGATAGAGTCTGGCAGAGCTTGCAACCTAGGCTAGGAATCGACTCCGGGACTCGATAAGGAATAATATAAAAATCATCCTTATTATTTACTATCACACACTTCCCACCGTTCTGCTTTTCTCGTTTTTCCCGCCCGCGCGGTACGTTCAGTACGAACGACTGAACGACGCTGGTCGCTGGATCAATGGGCTGAAATGTTGTGCATGTTTGCGTCGAGCTCAATGAGGTGAATGGAATAAGAAACGAGGTCAGCAGCATCGTCATGCGACGATAGGTTTATGGGAACTAGTTGGTCTGTGGTTAATAATTTAACGGTCGATCGTGGCGATAAAAACGATCGTTCCGGGGCGAGCTATGGGGTGTTAAGGATGGAACAGGTTATATTTTTCTTTAGCGGTTATTTTTACTTGCTATTGTAAAAATCCAAAAAAAAATATATGTGACACAAATTTTTATGTTTTTCTGCTCTATCATTTACATCACACTCGCAGCCACCAAAAACATGATGAATAAACCGTGTATTTCAAAAGAACATGTTTGGGAACACCTATCCCACGCGTTCGACAAAATCCGGCCGATTACGCTTAGTCACGATCCTGGCGGCTGTTTATCAATTCCATTTAAAATAACACCAAACATATCACCCGGTGGCGACGGCGTCGGCGATGGAAAAGAAAATCCACACAAATCACTTTTATAGCACGCCCAACCGCGGGCGGCACGGGCTTTCGAGGACATGCTCAAGGCCACGAACGATATACCGCGCGTGATCGAACACATTCACCAACTTCACCCACTCAGCTAGCCACCGGGAGAAGAATCTTCGGTGTTCAGCGCATCACCAACCAATTTGACGTTCGACTACAAATCCATCATTGACACATTGGACAAAATTAAATCCGCCCCAATATTTTGTCCACCTTTTTTTCTTTTTTTCTTTCGCCAATCGGTTCGTTCGTCACCAGTTTTCTTGTGTGCACGGTTACATGTTTGCACGACCCATGAAGCAAAAAACCCAATCATGCCAAGCGCAACCGTCGCTCGTTCGGCGAGTGTTTGTGCGGGAGTTTTTCTTCTTGAAAAGTTGATCCGATTTTTCTCTCGGCATCATCGCAAATCGCCGATTGTCAGTCAACTTTCAGTTTTTCTTTTATCTGCCCATCCATCTCACACTCTTTCCCTCTCTCTCTCCCTTCCTCGGATCGTCCTATCAACCGGACGGGTTTGAGGATTTTCCCTGCCCAAGTGGGTCCGCTCAATCCGTTTGCTCCCATTTTTCCCATCATTCACCTGGAAGGAAGTCGCAACAAACGAACGTCGCATGCGGCTCACTCACCTATAACTAAACAGACCTCGCCGATGCTTTTGGCGTCCAATGGGGTTCCGGCTTCATTGTTTGCCCATCGTGCAATCGGGCGTCGTTTGCGAAAACATTCTGGCGACAGTGGAAGAAAAATATGTATTTAGGATTATCTTTCTTCCACGGGCAAACTGTTACGCGCCCGGGTGTTGCGCGCAAAAAAAAGGGTTGCCAAAACCCACCTTCCACACCGAAAGCGAGCAAAACAGCACGCCAGCACACAGTGTGCCTATGGCGGAGGCCAGAATCCCTCGTCAACCGCAACGGCGGCCTATCGTCTGCATCGGCAAGAAAGAATAATATTGCCAGAAAGCCGATGATGCGCGGGGATGACGTGACACGGCTTTCCTTTAACCCTCCGCCGGGGACGCAAAAATTTTCAATACCACAAAACACGCTGCGGTTATTGCTGTCGTGATAAGTTTCTTTGGCTTGTGTTTGGTCGTTGTTGCTTTCGCTGTTAAATGGATGAGGTTTTATATTGATATAAAAACAACAACACCACCCAACACCGTTCCTTCCCGTGTGCGCGATAAGAATAGACCGCATAAAGACACTGGCAGCAAATTTACTTACTTATACGGCAGCTGGTTTAGGCGGCTCGCCCTGGTCCATTTCACTGGGCTTCCGAAATTTGTTTCATTATTTTCTGCAACCAGTCGAGGGGTTCCGGAACCGGGCACGGCGTGATGTAGATGAATGGGACAAGTGACCGAAGGTCGGGTTGGATAACGTAGCACCGGTTTCGTCCACCGGAACCCCAGGAACAAGGCAAGCAAGAATCGCCCTCACCCTAGCCGAATCCAGTTAACACCATGATCCGGTTAACACAAAGCAGCAAAAAAGAAATCTTAAACCTCCTCCGTAACCAGCATGGGCACGAGAAGTACGAGTGGCGAGTAGGAAAGAGAGAGAGAGTTAGAGAGAGAGGGAGATAGAGAGCGACGATCTTAAGCGTACGAACGCCGGCTTACCGCGACCGAGGAAAAGGTTACTTTTGTGGTGAAGGATTAAATGGTGTTATTTGTTTTTTTTTTATTTCTGCTTTGGGTTGCTTCGTTTAGTTCTGGTAATCGGGTCCCTGATTGTGCAGAGCAACCATCTTTTTTTCCGACTGGCGCACGCGGATGGAACGATGTGTCAAAAGGTAACAAAGATTGTGTGATTCTTCTCGGCAAATGGACTGAACTGGATTCTAGATAATGTCACGCAAAACTTTGTTACATGTCCAAAAACGGATTGACAAACTCGTACGCTCATCTGTATGATGCTGTTTTACTAATTTTGAGGGAAGTTGGTCGTTCGTAATTTTTTGTAAAAATATGGGTTGCCTTTTATTTTTTAATAATCACTGGAATTACTATGGGAAAGTATTGAAATAATAATTAGATCAAAATTTAAAATCCAGATTTGCATCAGCAGCACGGTGACAAGTTGTTCAAAAGCAAATTTTTCTTATTAAGTAATAAGTTGATTACTACATAATTAATATAAATAAAGCAAAATGGGATCATAATGGAGAAGTTCATATTATTGAGGATGATTCTTCTTATGAATTATATCGTTTGGAATGTATCCAATAGAATTGAATTATAAATTGTTCGAGTAAATCGATGAGAATTATTAATGTAGCTAAACATGAATACTGTATGAAAAAAAATAATGTATAATTAAATTCAGACAAGCACTCCATCACGTAGTTGTATTACTTTGATGACTGAAAATTAGTATCAAAGCAACAACAATATTCACGTTTAAGCTTTAAATTTCAATATTTGAGCTTTTTCTGCCGAAACTTAATTAAAATTCCTCTGAACTTTTTAAAAAGTTTCCAGAGTCAATTTTAAAATCATTTAAACAGAATCCTTTCGGAACTCCCGTCAGCCAACCGTACAGTCGTTCCGTTCGATGGTCTCTACAACAGCAGAAAAGAGCAGCATGCGAGCTTTTCTCATCTAATCTCACCTGTGTCTACACTGATGCCGAATGAAAAGACTATTTTTCCAAAAAGCGTCGAAGGAAAAACGATACCCTCCCCTTCATGCACCCGTCGTGTACATCTGTAAGCAAACGATTCGGAAATTCTTTCGGTACCATTTACGATCGCAATACTTTCCCGGCGGAGCGTTCCAATCGTGTGTATTGAATCATCGCATTCCGGTCGGAAGGAAAACACGCTGCCGGGTGCCGGTGCAGCGTGCTTCGGCCAAATTTTCGGCCAGCAAAAGAAAAGGTCGTCGCACCGGTGGGTGAAACTGACGAAAGAATCTGTTCGAGCGCTCTCTGTGGGTGGGTTGGAAAAAAAGTGGACATACAAAAGAAAACATCCGGTACACATGTTTTACGTGTCTTTCATACGGCACATCATCAGCCCGGGCACATTTGCTGCTCGACGCTATTTAATTCATTTTCCGTCTCCATCCCCCAACCCCACCGACCCCACGGCTCCTTCGGCGAAACTTCGTTGTTTGGTAGTGTGTTCAAATTTCCCTCACACCTTCCCATTCCCTCTCTCTCTCTCTCGATCT
This sequence comes from Anopheles punctulatus, assembly GCA_000956255.1. Classification (NCBI taxonomy): domain Eukaryota; kingdom Metazoa; phylum Arthropoda; class Insecta; order Diptera; family Culicidae; genus Anopheles; species Anopheles punctulatus. The sequence continues at coordinate 4,835 of JXXA01011904.1, read as the reverse complement.
CTGCGAGCGCGTTCTTTCGTCCTTCACCACCGGTTCGACCTTCCCACAAAGGGGCCCATTCGTGTTTGGCCCGAGCATAAAGCGCCGCCACCAACACCTCCTACGCCACGGGGTTTAATCAAAAATTCTTCCAATTCAAAACACGCACCGGAATGTGCCAAACGCTCTCGTAAGGTGTTGCGGATAGCAGCACCACATCATACCAGGCTTGGGGCACAGTTTCGGCTTTCGATTTCGATCGGCACGAGCACGAGTACTTACGGACGGACTTCTTGCAACGACAGGAGGTTCAGGGCTCTGCGTGCCCTGGAACTGGAACGAAACTTACGCACAACACTAACCACACTACCGGTTACTCCACGGGAAGGCAGAATCGATTTTACGAATCCAATTTATATTTAGAAGCAGCATTTGGTTGCGTCTGTAAATAGCGTATTTGACTGGATCAAAACCAACAAACTATATGTTGCTTGATGGCTTAAAAATAAGTTCGCGTTGGCAAAATTTTGATGTACATTTTAAAATATTGAGCCGTTAAATATTGAGGCGTAAAATATACGCCTCTCAAATCAGCTCTCCGTTTTGTGTAAGTAACGTGACTCAGAAAACAAATAATACACCAATCTACCGACCTACCGATGGTTCTCGAAATGTCTCTCCGAGTTTCAGAACGAATCTTGTAATTTTTCACAATTATCTTCCGAGAAAATCATCCGGTTTGGGCGTGAGGAAATAAGAGAAGCGGAAGATGTTGAGAGTTAAAAATACAGCATTAACAGCAAAAATTAAAAAAAAAAACAAAAAACACGCACACAAACATGGAATCAAACATGTACCCAACCATCCGCCCGGGACCGGAATCTGAACGAAATAAAAACAACCGACCTCACAACGGTGCTCGCGGCTGTCGACGTTAAGAAATGGGAAAAGTTCAAACAAAAACGCAGCTGGCGCTGGTTGGGGCTGGTACACAGCGTGGTACGTTTCGCTGCGCATTAAATAGATTACTTTGCACCCGCAGGCAAACAGAAATCGGCAAAATGGCAACGGAAACCCTAGTGAGCCGCGGCCGAGGCAGCAGTGAATGATTTAAAAAACACACTTAAAACGATGCTGAAATTAATTAATTGTGAAACAATCAATCCGTCTCTTCCGTGGGAGGAGAAACGGAGGAGTTTAGCAGAAGGAGAACAGTTTTCTACTGTGTATGAGCGAATAATTAATCAGAATATTAATTTTTCAAATCAACCAAAATGGTGCAGCCCACGGAAGAAAAGATCTTTTTCAGGTGTAATATTCGGGCCCGAAACTTTAAAGAAACCTTCCAACCAAACGAATGGACTTTCGGTCCACCTCGAGAAAGAAACCCCAGGAAAGGAACCGGAACCGAGCCTCGCTGAGCACGTTTCCTCCTCCACACAGGCCGGTCATTATTCATCCATTTCAATTACCACCGACGAAACGTGAGCTTTCCATCCCGGGGTAATAAGCATGATTAATAAATAAAATTAAAATAAAACCAAGCGCCACCGGTGGTGGTGGTGGTGTGCCTGCGGAGATCCCGTTCCACGCGGGGAAAGGTCACGTTGGTGCCGAGGCAGCTTTTTGGACGCTTCGGTGTGCGTTATCTACTCGCCCGAGCTTGCCCCACATGAATTATTCCACACTTCATCAAATGCGCTCCACCAACCACCGACCTCCTCGTTGCATTTTCGTTTTTGCTCGCATCTAAATGCGCGATACTGGCGCACGCGTGTGGCCCACAATGGACATGTGGGAAGTAATGAAATTAATGCTTCAAAATCGTTTTAGATGGCCAGTCGGTCGGTTATTATGGCCGTTAAATGTCCCACTGTAATGACGCTTTGCACCGTCGCAACCACGCTGGTTGGGGAATTTTTGGTGAAATTTATGAACGCTGTGGTTTATGGAGCGTTCCAGTACACGGACACAGGGATGATTTTTCGCGTGTCAAATATGATTGTACTATGCACCAGGAAATACAGACCCTTGTCAGCAATATTTAAAAAAAGTTTAAAGTGTTTCCTCCCTCATCTTCAGTGAATATTTCTCGGTTTTTTAAATAAGAAATAGATGCTTTAAAATTTTAATATTTTTTAAAATTAATTATTCCTAAATACTGGTTTAGTACAAACATGCAAGAGTAGCTTTAACATAAAATAAAAATACATGAAATGTATTGAAAAAGTGATCAAAACTAACTGATAGATGCAAATAAATTAACATAACTCTTCGAGAGATAGCCATACTGCTTATGTTTCAAGTAATTTAAAGCTTAATTTATTTTGAAAGCTTGTTAAAGAATTAACAAATTGTGTGTTGAATGTTTTGCATAAACAGCAAGAATCAAGCGAAAATGGGTGCAGTAATGGCCATACGATACACTTCTGAAGCCATCATGCGCTGGGTTCAATCCGAACCCAAAACAAACACAATAAAACTACTTACGGATACCTAGTTTCACCCCTATATTCCTCTCAATAAAATTTAAGAACACTTGTTCTTCCAATTTAAACCATAATAATAACGATTACATTTTATCTTAATAAACAAATCTCGCAGTAAAGGATGTCACAAACGCGCATGGAAATAAACCGTGCCGTGCGACGAAAACTGCCGACAGGAAGGGTAAATTTAACAATTTCCATCACCACATTCTAGCCGACCGGAGGATCAACTTCTCCATCTGCGTTTCCGAGAGCATGTGCTCGAACGCATTACCGCAGCCATTAGTTTCCCATCCAACTATCAACGACCTTCGTAAAAGTGAGTCATTAATTTCATGCCTATCCTATCGCAGGTCCTCGCGCCGGGGTCTATCACATACTCTACCATCGTTTCAAAGTCACAAAACTTCGACCGTGCCATCGGCTATGACATATTTTTATGGGTCACAGCTTTCGAGACCGTCTGCTAATCCGGAGCGCGTTCCGCCGATACGGTGGACGAGTCGCTAGAACCTTACGCTGAGGCTTCATAAAAGGCAAACAAAGCGCGTTCGTACGGGCGATTCCCGGCGTGTGTGCATCTTGCGCGAAAAACAGAGAGAGAGAGAGAGAGAGAGAGAGCGAGAGAGCGCGAGAGTCATCAGTCGGTCTATTTGAAACATTTGCATAAAACGTGAACAAACCCACATAAAGTCACGGAACTTGCAGCGGCATCTCACACGCGCTCCGTGCCGTTGGTGGTCTTTTGGAAGTGGAAAAGTCAGGGCCGGTAAACTGGCCACACTTTTCGTCATTCGTAAACTGGCACTGTTTATGTGTTTGCTCGGCAGCGGTCAGTGAAGCTGGATGGTGTATTAGCGTTCCCCGACCCGGTACGGTTCGAACGCCGCATTTCGAAAGTATTCTACCGGGTTTGTGTGCGTGTCACGCTGGAAAGGTTAAACTTTCGTTCCACGCTACAAACCTCGCTTCCGCTTGTTTGCACACACGTATCTAGTACGTTCAAACGAGGGGCACCATTTTGCCATGCTTACGCTGCGCTAGTGTTTGTAAGTATGTGCTGAGTCATGAAGTTTTAGTCACTAGTCGGACGCATATGCGTAAGCTTTGGCAAACATCGGTACGCGTACGAGAGTTTTCTTTCCTGAACCGAAACGCTCGCCAGAAGGTGAGAATTTTTGGCGAATCAGTATCGTTGCGGGAACCGTGGTTGGGATTATGGGTTTGGGGTGAATGTTTCTGTACAAGGTCATTCGGGGTGGCGCTTAAGGTTCGTGGTGAGCTTTGCGGGGTCCAGCATGACGCAAATTCGCAGCAGGGCACGAAAGCAATAATCGATCGGGTCATGAGGTCGCTAGACCGGACCCCTTGGTTTATTTCAATTTGTCTAGCAATTTGTAAATAATAATTCCAAAATTGTGATTTTTTTTCAATCTAAAAAATTTTGTTTCACTTGTGCTGTTTTCAACAAATGATTAATGCCTTTCCATTTTTCTTTCCCAACATTTTTCCATTGTGGGGTGAAAAACACCCCTTTGTTTTTCCGCTACCCAACAATGTTGAAATAAAAATCACAAGCTAACAGAACAAAATATACAAAAAAATATCTAAGCCTCATAATCCATTCCCCCGCGGTGCTTTCCATTTCACGGTGCTTTAACCACAAATGCACGATATCCGGTCTTTTTTTGTTTGCACATTGTCGGTACAAAAGCGAATAAAAATCATGATGCAGTAAACGCTGGTAACGAAAGGTATCCATTTCGCCCAATGTACCCATTCACCTAGATGACGTAATTTTCGTTCGATTGGGTAGTTTCGTTCTGCCCTCCGTCGGCTAGATGTTTGCTAGCTGCGTAGTGACGCAGAGAGACAGGAAAAAAGCTTTTCATTTCAACCGTCCCACTGGTCGCCGACTCGTCATCGCTAAGCAGCAGCGCCAGTTGAGCATTCTTCTACAACTCACGTAATCGTAATTAATTTACCACCCAACAACGGCTAGTCATTGGACATTTTTCATTTTTTTCCCCCCGTATTTCTACTTTATGAGCGCGACTGTTGCTAGTGCTGTTAAACGGTTCGAGAACGTCGAGCTGACAGGGCATTTGGCAGCAGCAGTACAAAAAAAAAGAAATTAAATGTAAAGAAAAAACGCCCGCGTACATTCACCTACAATCGTCCGGCAAACCACGGTGAGGCACGTACGAAAATAATGTTTTCTGCGCGGTAATTCAACGACGATGAGAGGCAGAGAGTGGTAGATGAAGATGATAACATTTAGCGTGGAAGTTTACCTGGAGCGACGGCAAATGCTAATTGTTTTACCGAGCGGGAAAATAAGTCATCTTTGCACGGGAGCAAGAAAAG
>JXXA01011902.1:0-13278 GCA_000956255.1 Anopheles punctulatus | reverse complement strand
CTCTCACAAACCTTTCCACCGGGATTGTTGCATGCCTGCTCCACCGAAGCCCGACAATATGCTGGACCGCATGGGCCGGTCTTGAGATAGTTTCGTCGTACATTTCTTCAACCTCCATTTAAGCCGAAGGCGACGTAATGCGACACGGTTTCGCTTACGTTTCGTAAGTTGATCATTGGCACTGGTTGCAGGCGGTGACCGTGATATCACAGCGCCCGACGACTGTGGGCTTGTTTTTGAGCCGGACGAATGGGACAAAAAGCAGCACAGGAAGCTTGACCACTTGTTTGCCTTCGGTGCGCCCCATTTTAGCCTGCAAGGTATGACTGCTGCATCGGGCGTGGAAAGCTTTCCGATACGTCCAGCGACGGCAGGAAGGCAGGAGAGGGAAAAATATATTCGGCTGAGTGAGTACGGATGACCCCGAAGGGACCGTTATGGTGGGCTGTGTGCAAGTTCCACACGAAATTGATGGGATTTTATCTGTTTTAGAGTTCCGTGAGAGCTGTTGTGGAGGGAGCGTGGAGAGGAGCAGCTTGAAAGTGAAGAATTTTCAATTTTCTTACTCATTCAACCGTTAAGAGAAGTAGAGTCGCCAAGAAATCATACTTCGCTTTCCTTTCATGCGTACTGCCTTCCCGTCCAGCACCGCATGCTGGAAACATAATCCGATCGCTTTATTCTGAGGAATTTGATTTAGAACATAGGATGATGAAGAAAATTCCCTGCCCATTACTTTGTTCCCTGCCCTTCTAGATAGAAAAATATATAATATTGTTTTTTCTTCTTCTTCTAATTGATGATGCAGGATTTTGCTTGCGTCTGTTCGATTAGAAGAAATTAAGTGCAAGTTAATAATAACTTTTCGCCGGTTTGATTGATTCTCGAACAGTGCTCATCATTCAAGCAGGATTTGAAGCCGGTTTGAGCTATTACAAAATCGAAATCGCACTCGCCCCGGCCCAAACCAAGGACAATCCGACTTTTATCGCAATCGCAAAGCACGCACAAAAGAACGAAAACTCATTTATCCCACGAGACATTAGCCGCGGCGTTGCCACTCGACAAAAGCTCGCACTCTTTGCCGGGGCCGAGCCGAGCCAGAAAGCCAGACCGGAGGGATAAGATTTATTTATGGCCACCCTCTGCACGGCAAAATGAAGGAAATGTTGCGTGGCTGCGTGCGTTTGCTGTGTCGCCCGCGGTGCGTACAAGACGACCAGATTGCTGTACGATTTTCCGTACCGCAGGACGTGCCGGCGCAGGGCCGCAGAAGACGTATTGAATTATAGGCTGTCCGGTATAATCGGTCTCTTGTTGATGGTAAACAAGGATGAATGGCCCAGTTGACAAGGCAATCCTCCATCGAATCGGAAGCGGTTGGTTTTGCGCTCGGCAAGCTCTTGGGGACGGGCGGTTGGCCACCGGACGCTCAATTAGACGATATACCAACTCGCCAAGCTGTCTCATTTTTAGCCGTTTCTAGTCGGTGCGTAGACCGACCGTCGGTTGCTGCTGATGACGGTTGCGCAAATAGTTTTCTCATTATAAATCAACAGTTGTTTCACTTCGATCGTGTCAATCGGTTAAATGGGCGACGGACGAATGGCAAAGTGATGAAGAGAGTGAGATATTCTTTTATTTCTTAAGAAATTTTGATGGAATAGTAATGTTTATTGATTTCATGAGGTCATGTATTCGTAATTGGTTTTGCTATTAATTTCTTTCATGAGGAAATAGAAACAAATAATATGTTTTTTTACTATAAATTATAAGAATAAAGTTCATGTTTTGATAAGACGACCCATAAATGTTCCGCAAACAAACCAATTTTTTTGCAGAATAAAGCGACCAAAACGGAATTTTTAACACTTTTGGAAAGACCAAAATTAAAGTTTATTTAATTAAGTTTCTTTCGATTTTTATTTTTTGTTTCCTACGAGATTAGCAAAATTTTATTAATGAAATTTATTCTTTTAGCGCAAAGCCCTTTACATTTCAATAAATGAAATAAAAATATAATAAACACATTTAAAATTTCCTTCATCTGAATACCATGCAGTTTCTCTTAGTTAAGAGAGAGAGAGAGAGAGCCAGCGTATAGCGTGTAGCGTTTGGAGAATTTATAACTAAATAAATTGGTATCAAATTATAACTGATTGGCCTGCGTTTCTGGATAAATTTTTTCAGCTGCAAAATTATCGTCAATTAAAAGTCTTGTTTTGATGAAACTTTCGTCATATCCCTTTATTTCCCACTCTCGTCACATCGCAATATCAGTTTGAAAGGACAAGATCGTACCATAAATCTAATTAAGTAGTAAAACATGCGTTGAGTTTAATTTTAAATATCGTTGTTTTCCACATTTCCCATAGAGCGATACGTTCCTGAACGCGTACGTTCCAAACGAAAGCAAACCACTCAAACATATCATTGCATTAGCGTTTTTCCCGCATTTCGGCATGGTTCAAGTGAATCCGTTTATTGCATCGTTTGACTTGATTCCGGCCAATTACTTAACATATATTTTTCATAAATACGAACCGATCCCTCCCCAAACACGGCAGCCGCGCGATGCAATCGGCGAAACGTTTTTCTGCTGCGCTCGGGCGCATTTGAAAGTGCATGCATGATGCACAACCCGCCGGTGAATGGCGTCGAAAACATCGATCATCCCATTTTTGGGGGTTCGAAATTCGATTGCCATTGGCATCTATCAGCGCTACCGAAGTGCCTAGTACCGTGTGCCGTGTCGGTTGCGTAGCGTATCGCGCAACCCTTCAAATGCAAGTATTCCGATTGAATGAAGCACGGTTTGCCAATGGCTCGTGAAACGGTTCCGAGCGAGCAAAGGGAGGTTGAGATCGTGGACGAGGGCCTTGGAACCCAGTTCAAGGGTCCCCGGGATGGATGGATGGATGAATGAATGGCCAAGGCATACAACAACAAAAAAAAAGAAATCAAACTTCCAAACGAATGCAAGCGCGCATCATCGAACGCGCGAGCAAGTGGGAAATAATGCCCGTCAACAGCAAGCACTTCAAGCGCACAACATTCAGACACCACGGACCGCACCCCTTCCGAACCATCATCAGCCGGTCGTTCCTTCCAGCGAGTTGTTAATAATTCACGGCACTGCCCGCCCGCCCGGAGCGTGGCGGCTGAAGCGGGAATTTCCGACGACCGGGTTTGTTGATTCATGGCGACATTTCAATTCGTCGCCGGTGCCAACGGCAGGCGCACCCAGCCGAAGGTTAGACGCTAGACTGATAGCCGGCGATTATGAGGTCGAGGACGTCCCACAGGATTGCGCCAACGCCGCATAGATTGCGCTTATTATTGTTGTTGATGTTTGTAAATTGAGTTGCTTTCATCCGGCTAGTTGGGTTCGCAGGATTCTTGAGCTTGTTCGGTTGCGTGCATTATATGTGTCAGGAAAATATGCTCACTGTACTTACGAGAGCTGAGAAAGTATGCAAGAATGGTAAATAAACCAAACTTTCCGTTCAGCTCAATTTGTACCGTGAAAATTGTGTTGTTTTGCCTCATAGAATATAATTTGCCGCTCGCTGGTACCTAAAAAATAAAACTCGCTCACGGTTTGACACCGTGAGCTACCTTCCCTGGCAACGGTTGCCTGGTGACACAACAGCGCTGCCCGGCGTGGTGAACCTACCGCCCGTTCGGGTAGCTGTTGTTGTCTCACTCGCCGCTCAATCAACAAACGAACCAGTCAGACGGGCGTGTTTTGAACCGCCGTACAAACAACCCAATGTCGGTGGGCACACGAACGCGTTCCCGGGAAGTAAACACACCGCCCAGAAGGGCCGAGACACGCTCCTAGAATGGACAGTGACCTAGCCTCCTGACGGCGTCCATTCGATAATTCGGTAATCGAACCGCGGACCGGAGTTTTCGAGTGCAGTCTAGTGGCACGCTGTTTGGGTTTTGTTTTTAACGCGAAAATCGTTTTGCCGTATTTCGTTCGCAGCCCAGCGCCGTGCATCGACGGGATCGGAGCAACAAAAGTGCCTTACATTACTGCAGCAGTGCGCAGGATATTGCTGCGGCCGCCAGCGTCGCCATGGTTGCGCCCGAGCTGATCGAGTCCGCGGACGAGGACGGGTTCACGCCGCTGCATCTGGCGGTGATACAGGGCAACCTGCAGCTGGTCAACCTGCTGCTGGCGAACGGGGCCGACGTTAACGCGCTCGACAACGAGGGACACTCGGTGGTGCACTGGGCAACCGGTAAGTGTAATAGCACACCGCGATGCGATGCGGTATCATTAGTGCAGCGCCAGGGGTTTCTCCCCCACCCCATCCGGTGACGTTCGTTACGCGTAGTGAATGTTGGGGCGATCCGTCGATCCATCACGTTACAATTTGCGTACCCACAAAAGTAGTGCGATGAAATTACAGCCCTACTAGCAGGAGGCGAAAGGAGCAGTAATTTGTGCGGCACCGAAAATGAGTGGCGGCGTCAAGCGCAGAAACGGAAAACCCTATTAAATCGATATTCGCACGCGTTGCGATTGTTTTCGAACGGAGTCCCGGAGCCGTTCGCCGGTTGCGTTTGACAACGTTCCTGGCCGCCTGGCTGAGGTACACGTCGAAAGCGGAGTCGATCGGTTAAATGTGTTGTTTTTTTCTCCCCTTCAACCCCTTGCAGTGTGCGGCGAGGTGGAAGCGCTACGTTCGGTGCTGGCAGCCGGTGCGGATGTGTCCACGCCGGACATCAATGGCGGAAGTCCGCTTCACTACGCGGCCCAGATGTGCGGCGCCAACTACGAGGGCAAAACGGCGCGCGCGTCGGCGAAGCTCGCACTGGAGATCCTCAACACGCTGCTCAGCCATCCTGATACTTCGGTCGAAGTAGAGGATAAGGATGGCCGGCAGCCGCTGCTGTGGGCCGCCTCCGCCGGGTCGGCCAAGGCTGTGCTGGCTTTGATCAAAGCTGGGGCTCACGTCGAGAGTGCCGATAAGTATGTGCAAGTTTGCTAGCGAAGCGTGTGTGTGTGTTTGTGCGGCTTACGGTTTGCGGTTTGCAATAAAAACGGTGGGCATTTTTGTGCGTTTTCCGCAGGGACGGGCTGACCGCTTTGCACTGCGCGGCGTCGCGCGGCCACACGGAGTGCATCGATACGCTGATCAATCTGTGCGGTGCGCACACGGACCAGATCGATTCGAACGGCTGCACGGCGCTCCACTATGCGGTGACGCTCGGGCATGCGGACGCGACGTCGCTGCTGCTGAAGCTGGACGCGGACCCGAATCGGCAGGACCGGAAGGGTCGCACGCCGGCCCACTGTGGGTGCGCCAAGGGCCAGATGGAGACGGTGAAGATACTGCACACGAAGAAGGGCAACCTGTGGCTGCGGAACGCGAAGGGTGATCTGCCCGTGCACGATGCGGCCAGCTCCGGGCGCCGCCAGCTCGTGCAGTGGTTGATCCAGATGAAACCGAAGCACATCAACACGACCAGCAACGATGGCCGGACGCTGCTGCACATCGCCGCCGGGCACGACAATGTCGACATGTGCAAGCTGCTGCTGGAGCTGGGCGCCGACATTAATCTGCTGTACCGGCCCTCCTCGAAGGGGGCGCCCCTGACGCCGCTGGACTATGCGCTCGCGAAGGGCTACCGGTCGACGGCGAAGTACCTGCAGATGCAGGGAGGACTTCCGGCGAACAAGCTGCGGCTGTCGGGCCGGCAGCAAAAGATCCTGCCCGACATCGACCGGGTCGAGCCGTTGAAGCTGACGGAGAAGGAGGAGTTGATCGACCTGAAGACGTCCAAGCGCTACATAGTGTATCTCAACTCGAACTCCGACAGCGAGACGCAGGAGGACCGCACGCATCGGAAGAGCCGCCACAAGCGAAAAGGCAGCCATCGGGGACGGCGCACGAGTAGCTGCAGCGATACCGTTTACCTGTACCGCGAGGGCTCCAACGATATAGGGCGGTCGCGCAGCAATGCCGAGCTGCATCGCAGTGACCAGCGCGCGACGCGACATCGCCGCACGAGCAGCTCGTCGTCCGCCAGTACGAGCGGCTCCCGGCCGCTCGTCGTCCGACAGCTGCTGCAAGCACGTACGCCGGAAGCACAAGTGCTACAAAAAGTGCTCTTCCAAGCGATCGCACTCGCGCGATCGGCACAAGGACCGGGAGCGGGACCGGGACGATCCGAGCCGCGATTCCGCCCAGCCGGACGCGATGAAGGAGTACGAGTTTAAGTACGCGGAGAAGAAGGATGCCGGACCGCGGAAGCCGGGCGAGCGGTGTGGCAAGATCATTCTCAAGCAGGTGCACAGTGGTTCGTCGGAAAATGATTCGCCGGCGGCACGGGGTGGTGGGTTGAAGTTTGCCTCCGATCGGAGCGTGCGCGAAACGCATCTCGGTCTGCCGGCGCAACTGCAGTATGGCTCTACTGGGGGCGGTGGATTCGATGCGGGCGATTTTTTAGACGACCCACTGTCGCCGCGAACACCGCCACGAGCGGAGTTCAACATACGCAAGGAGTCGGACGCGAAGAGTGAGGGAAAGTCGTCCGATTCGAGCACGACAAAGAAGAAGAAAGTGAAAGGCACCGGGAGGAAAACGAAGGCCGCCAAGGTGGCCGGAAAAAAGTCCGACTCGCCGAGCGAGGAAGAGCCGACCAAGGGGCAGACGGTGGCTGTGCCGCCGGCGAACGAGATCGTAACCGAAGCGCAAGTTCATCCCCCACCAACACAGCCGTCGGAGTCGATGTCCAAATCGACGGAGGATGACGGGGCGGCGACGGACGCTACCTACACGATCGAGCAGCGCACGCGCTCGGACGTGGAAGGATTCAGCGAGACGGAGGACCGGGTGACGAAGACCGGGCTGCCCCGCGTGACCAGCAAACCGGTGACGGAAACGATCGAGGAGGTACGCGATGAGCACGTGCTGGAGACGGCCGTGGCACCGAAGCCGGACGGCCGGAAGGACCGTTCGAAGCTGAAGTCCGCCAAGAGTGACAGCAAGAGCCGCTCGAAATCCGACTCGTCCGATAAAGAGCACGCGAAGCCGGTGACGAAAGCGACCGCGCCCCCTTTGGAGGAACCGGTGCCACCACCGGCACCACCACCGTCACCCCCTTTAGCGAAGGAACCGGTACCGGAGCCGGTGCCGGAACCAGTCAAACCTGAGGTGGAGCCACTGCCGCTGGAAACACTGCCGGAAGTCGTGGAAGATAAACCCGATACAACGGTGGAGGAGTCACAATTTGCCCTTCCCGTGCCAGAACTTGAAACGGGCCGGGCAGGCATGGGCGATGATGAGTCGCTAATAGCGGAGGAATCGTTACCGCCGCTAATAGAGCCGGAAGAACCGCCGCAGCCGGTGCAGACGGAACAGAGCACTGTACCGGAGGAAACTCCTTCGGAGAGTTCGCCCTCGAAGTCGAGTGAAGAGACGGAACCGAGCTCGGTGGTTGAGGAACCACCGGTTGAAAAGCACCGACCCGAGGAAACGCCGAAAGCGGTCGATCCGCCGGTGCAGGTGACGGAGGAAGTGAAACCACCGCTCGAGCCGCCTGCAAAAGAGCGACCGAAGCTGCGCCGTTCCATGGAGTCGAAAATGGAGAGCGTGGAGGAGCCCGCACCTCCAAGCGTACCGGCACCGGTGCCAACACCGGCAAAGGAAGAACCGGATACGGCCGTGGTGGAACCGGCGCCGCAGCCACCGCCGCCGCCGCTCGATCAGGAGAAGGTGGACTCGACGCGTGGTTTCTTCGTCAGCCTCGACGCCGCCGAGGAGGATGATAAGAAAAAGAAGAAGATCAAAAAGAAACCACGGCTGAAGGAGGAGGAACAGCAGGAGCAGCAGAGCAGCAAGGACCAGGACTCGGGGTTCGAGCCGAGCCCGCAGGCCGTCCGCAGCAAGCCGACCATCTTCGAGCGGCCGACGCACACGGCGACGCTGCCGCGGCGGTCCGCGTTCACGATGGTGGAGGAACGGGCGGTCAGCTCGCGGCCCGAGGGCCGGAAACCGGGCGACAAGAACGCGGTCAACATGACGACCGTGCAGCAGTCGATTCATCGCAACATTCGCAGGTAGGCAAAACGCAGAGGAAACACAAAACGTGAGGGGAAAACCGCTTCACCCGCCACCAGAGCGTAGCCTCCAATCGTAGTGACGTAGTTTCTGTTCCCTCCGCTAGAGGTCGGCCACGTTCATTTAGTTCATCTCTCACTCTCTACTATTTCCTTTGCTCCTGTATGTTTGTGTGCGTAGGTGTGTGTGTGTGTGTGTGCGTTTCGGAGTGCGTGCGTGTGTGTGTATGTGTCCATCCCATCCTTTTCTGCCCCGTCCCGTAAAACTAGCGAATTTTGCCGCATAAAAAAGTGACCTAACTCTGAAGCCGAACCCCTCCCCCGTATTATTGTTTCAGATAAAAGTAAACAAATGAATCAAAGAGAGTTGCTCAAAGAGTGCGAAGAATGTAATGCCATGTTAAAGTAAGACAGCTATTGCAAACTAGTTGCTAGTTTCGGCACTGAGAAGGAAGTGTAAGCTGGATGAGGAAAGATAAAGATGTGCGTCGACAGATGGCCAGCAAGCGAGAGGATTTAATCAATGTTTTTCCCCAAAATCACTCGCGAGATCGTCGTAGAAATGGGGTCCCAGTAGAGTTGTGACAGTTTTGATTAGAAGGAATAAAATAGTCGTAGTAGAAACCCTAGCAGCAGGATAACGTTTTATCATTAGCGCGTGGTTTAATGTGTGGTACTTCGTGGTGCTGTTTGTTAGTTTTATGGTAGGCGTGAAATGATCTGCATCTTTAAAATCGATTGATGGTGTGTGCGTGTGTTTTCGTGTGCATTAGTATTTTTAGGAAGTGCAACACATCCAACACATAGTGTAAGACTTAGAAAAACCAACCCACCGATTTAGATTCTTCCACCGAGTGAGTGAGCTACGGAGCGTAGTAGTTACGATGTTTTGGTAGTCAATTTAGCTAATTCCGCCCATCGGAGATGCAGAAGGGCAGAGAAGCTGCAGGAAACCGAAGTGAAAGTTGCATAGATTTGAGCAAAGCAATCCAAACGAACTGATACAGACCGGTACCGTGATCAGCTTTCCTGACCATGATCCTCCATCATCATTTACACCGCGCATACGGGGTACTCATTGCAACCACATCAATACAACGCCCTAAGCTTCTCGTTCGAGGCATCGTGCTTCGTTTTGTGTTGTCATATTTATGTGCCACTTGTTATCTGCATCTGCTTTACGGCCTGGGCAGCAGTGCCCTCGATGCCTGCAATCGCTCCGGGCAAGTTTTCTGTTCCAATTGAATAATTTGCTCACATCTGTGTCGTTTCACGTTTCATTTTACGTTCCCCTGGTCACGCGCTATCGTGTGACCGAAGCAAACAGCAAGGGCCAGAGAAAGTTCAGCTTAAGTTAAACACTATTTCAACTTGTCTTAATGAGACAAACCAAAACCAAAAAAAAAATGAATCTACACCACCGAACAACTGCCATTGAAATCCAACTCGAAGCAACCAACCACCAGCAAACTACCAAACAAACAAACCAAACCAAACAACAACCAAAAAAAAAACCAAACAAACAAATCAACAACAAAATCAAACAAAACAGCAATCTCTACCAATCGCCATCACTGCCCGCTCTTATTCCCAGATATTATATGGAAAGAAAAATTTTCCAACACTTGTTAGAACTGAAAAGTTTGCAAATACGGTCGACGAAAGTGAACGAGTCGGTGCTGGTGAAGCGGGCCGTCGACGATTACCATAAGTCAACGATCGAGCTCGGCTACGAGACGGGCAGCACGCTCAAGCGCTACCCCTACACGGAGTACTCGTTCCGGAACTTCGAGCTCTTCCTGTACGACACGCTCAAGAGCCTGCAAAAGAAGGAGACGTACAATTTCCAGAACATCTCGGAGGTGTACGATGAGGTGAGTGTGGGTATTTCATTTCACGATAATTTTTTTTTAACACATCCATCAGAGCTAGCAAGATGCAGTAGGGAAATCAAAATTATTTTAAATTTGCTTTAACAAATAAAAAAAACTCCAATTGTAGTCGTCTCAGTAACGCAAAGCAAAGTCTCTCCATTGCAAATGCATTATGCTACTCGTACCCGTGAAAAACTGTGCATATTGCTACATGGCCGCGAGGGACTTCATTAGTCGAATAGTGAAGGCGAGCGCGCACGCCTGAGGCCACCCCATTCGTTCGTTGACGTCTCCGGCATTGATGAGATTTATTCATAAGTCTTCCATTTCTGTCACCATAATTACATCGTAACGTCGACTGTGATTCGACCGCTTTCCCGGATCCTAATCCTGGGTGCGGTAAGGCGGGCCGGCGCGTCGGGATGAAGCTGGAGCGCCCTTGGCGTTCACTCGTTTGCTCGTCACCATGCCGTGGCCCGCCGTGTCAATTGTCACCCACCGGTTTTCCTCTCCCGGCGGCTCGTAAAGATTTATTTTAGTCCTTCGCAAAAGGCGTCGTCGGCGGTGAGTGCCCCGCGGTCGCTAGGAGTCTCGATGGCGCGTAATGATCGCGCTGTGTGATATTGTACACGGTCGTGCTTTGAGCAGATGGAGAGTAAATAGAACCGATACTGGGTTACCGATCGTAAACTGCGCTGACGACGACCGTAAGGACGAGGAAAGAAAAGCACGTCAAAGCCATAAATTTGTAGCGACGCTAGCCTCCCCGACGGTGCCCTTTGCTTGCCGGCTGCTAGCGGAGCGAAAGGTCGCCGAGGTGGATTTCTGTGGCCGTCTTTGTGTGACACGGTGAATGTCGACGTCAAACGTTTTCACTTAGGTGATGAGCAGTTTAATATTGCAAACAGCAATCACGGGACAGCCGGTGGGTGAGTAGTGAGTGTGAGCTCGCGTCGCAATCGGAGTTTGTTCAAGAGGAAGGGCAATCGAAGGCATGAGATTCCAGGACAAATAGATTGTCTGCACTATCTCGCTACATTTTACGATAGAATCCGATAGAAAATGATTTTGTTTTACGAGAGAATGTGCTGTTTTACAACTTGCTTAACTTGTGCTATTCACTCTTTTCCCACGCAGGCCGAACGAAGGCTCAGTCCGGACGTGAGTCGCTACGAGCGTGCCCTAAACTGTACGACGAAAACGCACCGCTGCCTTCATGCGACCCACGCCTACACGGGCATTCCCTGCGCTGCATACAGTGAGTAGACGGTTTTAACGGTGCCGGAGTCTCTTCCCAATGCTAACTATCCCTATGCATCGATCCTGCCCTCTCCACCCCATCACCCCGCAGTACCGATGATGAACCACCACACGATACCGAAGCTTGGATTCGGGCCGTACAAATCGAGCGCGTCCGGGGTGGGCAGCTTTTTCTTGCCGAAAATACTCACGCACCCCACCGACCGCAGCTGCACCGGAGGGAAGGTGGCGCTGGAGCTGACGCACGGGAACAGCAAGCAGGTCATTACACTGCCATCGGAGAAGCTCGATAGCAATAAGCGATACTACGTTACGTTCACGCTCAATCCGGACGCGTCCACTGACGGTGATCCTCGTTTATCCGCAGGTCCAGCTGGGCGAACAGTTGGCAGCCAGCCGCCCCAGCAACAGCAACAGCAACAGCAGCAGCCCCACCAGCCACCACCATCCGATCCTGATGCCGAAGATAACGCTCACCCACAACGAGGCTCACAGCAGCAGCAGCAGCCACAGCAACAGCAACACCAACACCATCCTGCAGCCGCTGGGCCACAAACGCAGCCCCGTTCCCTTCCCGCAGTAGACGAGCAGCGGCCGGTACCCGCCAGTCCCCGCGGGGCTCCTGCCTAGCGCCGCGTGCGTTGCAGTTTCGGTGCATTCGTGCGCCTGGGTGGGCGTATTTTCTTGCTTGGGCCGCTCGAGCTCACGTGGGACTGTAAATAGCGTAGGCATGCGCGTGGTGCTTGTAACTACTGTTCGCTTAAGTATCGTTGATAAAATGGACGAAAAATATGATGAAGAAGAAAAAAGCGTACCCGTACCCATTCAATGCGTGTTTCGATTCACTTGTTTCATCCCCGCTGCGGGACAAGAAATCTGTTTTGTGTTCGTTTGTACTTCGGTACCGGTGAGAAAATGGCTCCTTTTCCTCCTCTGCTTCGTTCTCTTCGACCGATGCATGCGTATTAATGCATGTTTCTAAGGTCAGCGTGGCTTCAAATTGATCGTGCCGAATTTTCCTGCCCCCTCCCGCGCGGGAACACATTGAACGCTCTTTCCCTAACTCTCGTATGCGCACTTAAGTTGAAGGTCAGCATGTGGAACCATCACTAGGCTTAGTGCAGTTGTTGATGGGAGGGCGGGAAGGAGTAATCAAATGTCCTTGACCCAAATAAAACCGAAATCTGTAATTAGGGTACCGGGATTGGAGGGGGCAGCTCTTCTTCCCGGTCCGCGCAGTGTGTTTGTTGATTTGCATACAAGCTATGAAAAATAGGCTGGCAAGCGAACGTCAGTTTGTCACGTCAGGCCGTTAAATAGTTTGTTGGTACACGATGTCGCGTGCAATTCGAGCACGAAAAAAGCGAGTATTTTGCAAGCAAGTACTTTCACTCGCTGCAATGTTTTAGTCACCAAGCGGCGCTAGTTTTAATTGGTGATTTTTTGTGTGCACAAGTACATTCTATTAATCAAAACGAGTACAATTGTTGGTACTTTATTAAATCGTCGATTTTGCTTTCATTAAAACTTTAATATCTTAAATGAAAAGCTTTTGTTTTTTGACTGGAAATTTTGACGAGAGCACTCACTAGTGAATGGAATTTCCATTGGAAACTTGAGCACCGGCGGAACACGTGCCCGTATTATCGCTATCGAACCATCCCATCGAACCATGGAGCAAATAACATTCTTGCAGTCTTCCGGAACAACATCAATCGAGACAGAGTGAGAGAGAAAAAAAGGAGAAACAAAACGAGTGAGCGGGTAGGGAAAAGTTTCAAAAATTAATTAGCCATGTTCATCATTTATTTTACTACGCTGCAGCTTTCGACTGGCTGGGCGGAAAAGTGCTACGCTACCCGTGCGCCATGTGCTCATTATTAGTTCGTTCTACAGTTTGCGAAATTTACATCGAACACATGCCCTCATACTATGCTTCTCAAGCGCTTCTTTGTGGTCGGCCGGATGTAAAGCTTCCGCGTGGGAAAGCCATCGCTGCTGAGGGATGCTGTTGAAGCTGGTGCTGCTGTTGGTGTTGTTGTTGTTGCTGCTGCTGCTGCTGCGTCT
>JXXA01011900.1:0-13863 GCA_000956255.1 Anopheles punctulatus | reverse complement strand
CGGGGCCACACAAAACAACGCTTAATCTATGTCGCGACTAGTGGAAGAAAGAAAGAATAAAAAACGCTTCTCTACCAACTAAATAACACAAACCCCGCGTCATGGTAACAGATACAGCGCACGCGGACCAGAAACAAAACGACCGACCGACGATCGACCCCCGAGAGCCCACCACCGAAAAGAAAAAAAAACTGAACTGGAACCTGGAAGCAAGCGAGGGACGAAAAACAGAGCAGAAACTAAAGCACCCGGGTGATAAAATGGATAGAAAACACATGTCAAATCGTCCACTAAATCGGTGTTGAAAGCCTGGCGCGGAGAGTGCCGTGCGTCGTAAAATGGATGATGGAAAAGGCGAACTCCACCCTCACCGTCCCACCCACTCAAACACCCAATCCCAGCGCAAAGCCCAAGGCATAAACTCAACCTCAAAAAAAAAAACTCGATCTCCCCCTGCTCCACTGTTGTGATCTCGTAAAAGTTTCGGAATGCGCGCCCGGACATTCACGAATCCCGCCGCGCGCGGGCTCGGTTGACACTCAAACGCCGCGAGTATGCCACGACTCACGGCCCACTGCTCACTCACACCGCCCTGCTCCGGCGTAAATAGATACCGAAATTAATATGTTAAACAAGCTGTTAAATTAGACGCAAATTAATAGAAACACTCGCAGCGGAACTGCCTCTTCGTGAGCATAAAATTATCATTAATAAGCGAAGGTTCCGCGTGCCACGGGAATGTGACGCGAGGGATGAGGGGAGGGGGAGGAGGAAGGAAGTGCTGCCCGCACGTGAACGTGAGCCGACCAGATTGGCCCGCGGCTTAATTAGGCCAAGCTCCGTGTGTTTGGAGGCGATCGCAGCCAGCTAGGCAAGTCTGGGCGGCTTTCGGGGGGCGTTTTCGGCTTCATCTCGGTTTGCTTAGCATTGTTGTTTTTTGTTTTCGAAACACTTTTTCTTCACCTCCCCCGGCCGGGTGCAAACAAAGAGACAAGGGAAATTTTTAAAGAGACAAGGGAGGGGATTACTCGTCGGGATTGAACGAGTCCAATCCAGTTCCAATGGAAAGTATGACATCGGATCCAACAAGGACACGTTTTACCAACATTCCGATCGATGGAAAATCTATAACTATTGTGGATTTTGATGTAGTAGCTAAGCCTAAAATATAATCAAGTTTTAATTTTGTATAACATGTTTTTTCAACAGCACCATTGTTAAATGCACAGCTCCTTTTGACCTGAATGCCGCACCTGAAGTTCGAATCTTGGGCCGATGAAACAAAATAACTAAAATCAAAATTTTTAAAAGACGATATGAAATTGTTATGGACATTTCTTAGCGAACACTTTCGAAATTCTTTTATCTTCTGATTATTTATTGTGCCACTTAAACGCAACTCCAACCGTATGCCGGTCACCTTTCCCCAACGCAACTGCCTGAAGATATCTCTCCAGAGAGATTTGATACTATACTCGAGATGCAGTTCGCAAGGCAATCCATTTGGAAAGTGTACTTCAGGGTTCTCAACCTTTAACATCCAGGGGTCAACCACGGTATGGGCCCAACCGTTTGCGCTTCCCCTTCAACAAGTATTTACAGCAAATGCAACGAGAAACGGCACAGGTTGACACCCCAAACCCGTGGCGGTGGTGGCGGCGGCGGCGGCGCCCTCATTAGTCCTTCATTCCTTTGCAGATTCACGACGTTTGGCTCGTTTTGCCGTTTAAAGACGTGTCGGAAATTCGATCTCTCCCTCTCTCACTCTCCCACCTTCTTTCTTTCTTGACCACTCCGGCGGCTTTTGGAGCTCGTTAATCCGTTTAGTGAAATCTGGTCTGGTGTTCTGTGGTCCGGGCACGGGCAACGGGCCGCGGAAAGCAAGAGAAAGCGCAGGAGAGGGAATGGGACGCAAAACTGGAATCACCCTGTTTTGAGTGGCCACGGAGGTCGTCGCGCGATCGTACGAGAAATAGCCAGGCACACCAAATATGGAGCGAAGCACCCCGGGATCGGAAATCGGATCGTGATCTGGTCGTTTGTTGCCGATCACGAGGCCGGCCGACCAGCCGGGACGGAATGTGTCGCAGTGCGCGCGGGCACCCATCAGGTTCATTCAAACAAACCTAACTCTCCTCCTCCTCTGCCCTTGCGATATGCTGTCACACGCTTCCTCCCCCAGCGCAAAGGGGTAAAAAATGTCGATAATTTTGACACATACCTTGACGAGATAATTATCAATTTGCTCCCCCCCTCCCCAAAAACCGTCTGTTTGCGGGGGTGCGTTAGTGTGGGTGGATGAAATGAACGCTTCTTTCGTGCGGCGTGACAGCTGAAGGCACAACTCGAAGAGAACGTAGAGAGAAGATTATTTCGTTAGAATCGAAGCGGTAGGAATCGTGAGGTTTGAGCTTTTATTTTTCTTGCAGAAATTGAACGATCGAGCCGCCCGGCGAGTTTCTCTTCTGCCAGCGCCCCTAGAGGACGCGGGACCTAGTTTTGTTTGATAATTGCGAAATGTCCTCACGGGGTGGAAGTAGGTACACGATTTTTGACAAGTTGTGTGTTACTTTTCTTCCTCGTTCGCCTGGTCCACGTTCCACGCTCTACGAGAGCTGGTTCCGAGTGTTGTTCCCGTTACCTTTATTTCCATTCCGTTTCGTTCGGTTCCATTTTGATACGATTTTTGTTCCCGGACTCGGCTCGTTTTTCCTCTTCCTCTCCGGCCATTTCACGGCCGCGGCATCTTGCGCGCGCGAGCGGATCATCATAATAAATTTCATTATTTATGATGGCTCGTTTGGATTAACGGCTTCCCTACTCCGCCCCACCATCCAACCGGAATCGATCGATCCACTCTCATTCTCTCTGCTTCACGCAGAAAACAAACGAGTGTTGTGCGCGGCGGCCTTTCCGTTTTCATCCTCCTCTCTCTCTCGCACCCGTCTTTTTTTCGTCCTACTGATCACGACAAATTTTCGGTGTATTAGTTAACCTCTGTTCATCCCTCCACTGGCATCATCACACGGCGGCTCAAGCAACACCTCTTTTTTATGGTAACCGGTGTTGTTTTTACCAGCTCTCAGTTTCTCCCTCCCACATTCGTTTTCGTAATCTCCGGCCGAAATTCCATCCCCGGGTGAATTGCATTCGATTCATCGGCGTGGTGTTCATCGATCGATCAATCGCAGTTCATTCCGAAAGCGCGCCCGGACCGTTCCGCTTGTCATCGTTGGGCAGGAATTTCACTGTGCTGGCACTCAACACACCCGTCACCGTTGAATGCGCTCGTATTCAACACCGGCCGATACACAAAACTGCATTCGAATGCATTTCTCAACGTAATGGAATCCTTTTTTTATGATGATTTCAACGCGAAATTCGTTCCACCGATCGCTTCCACCGAGGATCCTTCTTCAACGCGTAGAGGGAGATTTTGAGTTCTTTTGTTGTTCCTTTTCGAGGGGCTTTTCGAAACACAAAGCCTTAAGTTCAATCAGGAGATCAAGCGTGAATCCTTTCTCAACCAGGGGTTTGATTTGTGTTATGAATCTCATTTTGTGGAGGAATTGAAGGTATAATATCAATTGAAATGTGTATTCAGTGAAAGCTTTACTCAGTCTTTGTGGCGTGGAAATATTTTATGTCCAAATTTTGAGTTGAGAATTTTGAATTCTAGCTAATTTTCTCGATATCTTTGATTGTTTTTCAAACAAACTTAAAAATCATTTTCAAAATTGTTGCACATTCTTTTATTGAAATTGTAAGACGCTTATGAAACATTACAACGTTAAGAACCGCTTTGTGGCTCTGACCACCTGGAAGATTGGTAAGAACTTCAATCCAGCTACACCTTTCCAAACAAACACCAGATGCCCTGACAGCGATAAATCGCACAAATAATTCGTGAATAAAGATCAATAACACACCTCGGCGATATCGGGGGGATCGTGAAATCGAAATAGGAAAAAACGCATTCTCCTCGCGCCAAACCAAAAGATGAAGATTAAAGCGTATTTGATTAGGGTAAATGGGTTTGCCGAGAGATCACGATCTCGTCCTCCCGTCCATCTCCTACAAAATAAGCAAAAAGGCAATTTGAATAATGAAAATAAATATCTTTGTACGCACGTACGCGTCTTCCTCCCGCGCAAGGCAAAGAAGCCACATGACAAAAACTGATTCGGGCGCTGATCGTGCTCCGGACTAGGCTCCTTTCAAGGAATAATAATAGAGCGATCGAGGAGTGCTTGGTGGGCCGCTCGGTTGTGACGACAATCACGAACTACACGGCGTCGTAGAGACGGGCACTCCAACGAACTCCAAAACACAAAATATAAAAAAACAACTGCAGAAAAACCGACCCACAACGGATCGGTCATCGGTCAGTTTCTACGAATCCTAGCGATCGATTCGATACGAATAAATATTATCTTTAGCGAGAACGCGCATCGGGCCAAGAGAGATTTGAAGTAACGAGGGCCAGATACGCGATGAGTTGACGCTTTTGGCACCTTCGCTGGGACCCGTTGGCTTTGGATTTCGGTGCGGGGATCAGTTGCCCGATAAAATAATAATCGCGCGTGGAGGGAAGATATTCCACAGACCGCATAGAACTATTTTTTTGAACAAGATAAACCGATGGTGGCGAGGAGGGCGTTGGGGGGCAGCAAATTTCTCAAAGCATAATCATCCCTCGAATGCCGCATTTGGGCCGCCGCCGATGGAAACTTGTCGATGATGATCGAGAGTAAATAAATGTAAATGCCACACTCTAACCAGCACACACTCCCTAATCATTCTTGGGACGATACAGTTCTGCTTTGCCCGTGGCTCTCATTTCCACGACTCCACACACACACACACACACATCAAATCAACATAATTTCCGTGCCGCAACGCCACCATCGCAAGCAAGCGAGTTCAGTTAAGTTTTGGACATTCACGATCGATGCGCGGGGTGAGATGATGCTTTACCGCCGCTCTTTATCATCTCCCATAGGGAGGTGGTGTGGTTTTCCGTGTGTTGTACGATCTTCACTCGCGCCGTTTACCCTTCGCACCTTTTCTCGCTGACCGCTCGCTCAGCGTTGGGCCCATATTAAGGTGGCGGGCTAGAGAAAATCTATTCCCACCAGATGTGGCCCCATCAACACAGGAACGTGGCGGACGGAAAGCGACGTGCAGCGGGAGAGCGACGGCGCATAAATAAAAGCACCAAAACGAACAACGGAACGAGGAAAAAAAACGCATCGTGATCGTTGTTACGCTTTGATCTATGAAGCATATCGAACCCGTGTGTTGCCGACGCGCCAAAAAGGGAAGTTGAAGCGAGGAAGAAGGAACAAAAAAATCCACCAAATAATAAAACAACACAAAGCTCAAACGTCGATGCCCTACGGGCGCGAGCGCACTTCACTCCCGGCGGATCACCATCCCTCAAACACCAGCCTCACGCAGCACAAAAGATTGCCATGAATCATAGCTCTATTTATTTGAGCCAGAACCAAGGGCCGCCTTCCCCCCCCATGCGCTTCCATCTCTCGATTAATTCTGGTTTTGTGTAAACGGTTGTTTAGAAATGATCTATCCCCGCGTTCGATTGCGCGCGCTGCATTTGAATTCATTCCACCCCTCCCGCTAGGCACCAAAAACGCGGCGGAGGTAAAGATTTATCCTGTCACACAAAAATGCGGACACGAATGTGGCTTTTCATTTTTCGAAATTTATCGCATAGCCCAATATGGCACCGCAGCCGGCCATTGCAACCCAGAGCGAGGTTCTAGTGGACGTACGTTGTTTCGGACGTTTTTTTTATTTTGTTTTGTTTTGTTATAAGATTCTTTTGTCCAACTGATAGATTATAGAAAACGTTGCTTAACTCTCTCCATAAACTGTAGCGTTTACATTGGCTCACAGTATACCACATGGTAATAGTCTCATATTTATGTAAAATCTATGGGCTCATCTATAAAATGCTTAATACTGATACGGAACAAATCAAATCATGCACCCATAAAATATTATTCAAAATTTATCAATAATTTTCATACGAAAAACCAATAATAAATAATAAAAAACAAAATTGTAACATACAAATCTAATGGAAAACTAGTTACTCAAGCCAGAGCCCAGAACCATGCGGCCCCGAGGCTGTAACGAAGCAACATAAACAAGGAGCGTGATTTTGATACCCATGCCGTTTTCATGCAAATTTCATACATCCTTACGCGAGGAAAGTCTCGCCGAGTGGCCCCAGTAGACGGGCTCGTCTAATCTAATTGTTATACGGCGTGTTCCCGATCAATAATACTGGTCTGCGCGAGGCCCAGCATTATCCAAACAGTTCGCCTGACCCATATATACTTCACGGGCATAACGAGGCACGGAGTTCGAAGTCAAGACAAGATTGGATAGCCGCATGATTCCCCTCGCCCGCGCGCCGCACACTCGGATCAATTTCGTTGACCCCCGAAGGCTCTATTCCCCAATGGTGCGGTGGTGAAAACGACCGAAACGATTCGTGGGGAGGGAGGGCAGGTAGAGGGTAGGGCAGGGTAGAAAATGAAACCTTCACGCGACTGATAAAACTGGGCCCTTTAACTATCACCACACGGCGGGTCCCGGTGTTCTCCCCAAGGAGAAGAGGAATATGCTATCGATCAAATATATTTGAGATAGTCCCGCGGTCCAGTCCCGGGCGGTCCAATCGATCGATACCCTCCCGTGTGTTCGTGGCGAGTGGAAAGAAATACTGACCAACGTGAAAGTACTGCAGCTTTCTTCGCGTATTATTATCATCATTCCACCCGCCCCCAGTCCACGCGTCCGCAATCGGCGTCGCAGAGCGTTCGCGGTTTTAGATCACTAAAAAGGTTCTCCTATCTTCACCAAATCTCAACCGTCGGCTTAAGCGGTGGAGGTGGCGCGATGGTGGGTGTGGGCTCTTGTTTCGAATCTTGCGCGGCCATCCCACAATGATAACTAGGGTTTCCACCGGCCCACGGTGCTGCTGCCGTTTTCAGAGTCGGAGCTAAATCGCGCCGGCCCAACTAAGATCGCTATCAGAAATGAAGGCCCTCGACGCTTTCGCATGAATGACCACCACTCGGGTCGAGCGTTTCGGTCCGGTTCGAGGAGAAAGGAAGACCATACATCAAAATCTTTGAAGGAGAGCAAGACAACGCGAGACCCTCAGCGCAAATAGAGCCCGATAACTGCCCGCGAAGCGAAACCAAATCAGAAAACATGCAGAAACCAATCAATAATTTATTGTGTGTTGCCGAACCATTTCCCGGGCCTGAATGACGACGGCGACGGCCGCGACGACCGGGGCCCAACCTTTCACACAATGCACGAGGAGTCCGGAGGGATCGACGCTTTTTGGGCATCTGATTAAAGGAGCACCAACGGGAGAAATAAATGCAAAGCGAGCGGGTGGATTCGAACACGTATCGACGAATCCAGGGTCGCGCCCGAAGGGCCTGAAAGCTCTCCGCATGTTGCAAATCGCACGCCCGACGACCCGGATGGTTACCCGGACCGCACCGGACCTTATTTGGACTCCAGCGAGGGAAGGAATGCAGATTCTACAAAGCCTCCACGCACCACGTCGGCGACGCGGAAGGGAAGGGCGTGTGGTGGGGGAAAAATTCACACCAAGATGGACGACGACGCGATCGAGATCCGCTTTTGTTAACATCTCGCATAACTCAAACGCGTGCAAACAAAGGAGACTCCGAAAATAAGTGCTCACGTCGCACGGGGCATTCCTCTTCCACCGCATCATTTCCTTTCAGCACGACGTGCCCAGGAAGGGGAAGAGGGTAGAAAATAATAATCATCCTTGCCGGGGTTGTTTTTGGCCGAGCGAAAAAGTGTCGTGATGTCTCGGGTAGATGGGAATTTGAATAGAAAGGGCTGACCACGACAACGACGACCACGAGGGCTCGGATGATGTCGTGCGAAAAAACGAGGAGTCTTCCTTTTACAGCGTGGAGCGATCGGGGCATTGTTTGAATTACTAAAAATATAACAAATAAGAGCCCCAAAGGAGCCGGCCCTGCGTGAGGAATTTCGAATTTTCGTAGCTTAATGATCAACATTTGATACAGGCATAGTTCGAGAGTCGATCGGAACTACATGCATGGGACGTTTTGAAGTTGTGTCTCTAAAGATGCAGAGCCCCGGAACGGTAGTTTCGGTAGGAAATTTAAAGTAGGTTTTTGAATACATGCAATTTCGGTGGGACCTGCTTTTGATCATGACACTCTCGGTCATTACCGAAGATCACGAGCAATATATTTAAAAAACATGTTGAAATTAAATATACGTGTTTTTTATGTTTCAGATATGTTTAAAATATTATAACTAATTTAAATTCGAATGCAGACTTTTGGGGTTCGAAAATAAATACACCTTAAGGTCTATTAAATTGACGTTGCGTTGGTTGAGCTTTTTATGCTTATCATTACATCAAACACGTCCTTTAGCATCCATTATTAAGGATTTTCATTCCGGGTGTCACGTGCGACGCTCGATCATGCGGTGAAACTAATTAGGCTCGGAATGATCAGTGTTCCTTACCAGATGCTTCGGCTCAAAAGAAACCATAACTAATATAGCAAATTCTCAAGTGCCATACATTCGCTGCGCTGTCCGAACCGAACAACATGTTTCCCTGCGCGCAAAGTCCACAAAACCGACACATCGTCGTCGTACGGTTGAAAAGGGCACAAGGGATCCCTCAATCCCCCCTCCACACCCCCCCAAGCGGGCCCCCTGCTCTCTTTATCTTCATTTCTGCTCGCGAGTGTTCTCTCCCCCTTGTGAAACGATCGACCGAAGAAAAGCTAATTGAAATCGTGCCGACTACCGATCAAGGACTACCGCGAGGGCTTGCGATTGTCATCATCGTGGAGAAGGTGGAACACCCGGGCATACACAAACCGCCACCCGATGAGTATCGCGCGCCCCCGATGGGGAATTCTGACGATGTTTACCTCACCGAAGCGTGAAAAAATGTTCCCCTCCGATCTTCTCGCCCTGCGCGCAATAGAAAAGTGCTCGCAGTGCCTCCCAGGTTCTATTCATAAAATAGATACAATGTTGTTGGAAAACCGTTTGTTTACGGTTTAGAAGTTCACCACGGCGACCATCATGCTGATGATGATGCTAAGGTGTATGTCTGTGTGTGTGTGTGTGTGTGTGGGGGGGGGGGGGGCAAGATTATCCCACGGTGTCAGAGCGTTTCATTTAGATTTGTTGCTAATCCGATTAGGATCGTACAGTTTCCCGGGACCTCGTGCACGGTGAGATTGTATAATTAATTCAACAAATAGAACAGATTAGACAGATACTATCAAACGCTTAAAATACGAACCAATATTCGCTTATGAATAAAAACGTTACCATCTTCCTCACAACACAACCAGCAAGTGCTGCCTGGTACTTCGTGGACGAAAAAAAGCAACCTTTAAGTAAACATTCCGTTCACATGCAACTCATAACTTATGCTAATCCGAAAAGTGATGTCTGATTTAGGGAGCATTAGCGTCTTTCTAAATCATTTAATAAACCAAATTCTGGCCCAGAAAGCTCTCATAAATTCCAATCGAAAATTGATAATGATTTGCTGTGGTGTTTTTTTATTTTTATTTTTGAGCGCCTTCTTCGGAAATAATTAAGGTGGTGCTTCTCACGCGCCCGCTAACGATGCTAAGCGAGGCTAATATATCTAACAACGCATGTCGGGGACTGCACTACACAAAAGACATGCTCCAAAATAGCTTCGAGCACGACGCGAGTAGGAGTGAAGCAAAAATGCAACAAAAACATACACAAAATCTCCGACAAAAGCATATTTTCGTTCGCCATCACCCGGGTCGAGAATGCCAAGGATTAGGAGCGTCATCATCGGCATCATTTGGCGGTGCTGCCTAGGGAATGATTTACAAATTTCCATCGTTAGGTTGGTATCGCGCACGCACACACACATACACGACACACCAATCGGAAACATTTCGTAATGTCTTCTCTACACACCGGGCACCATCATCATCCTCCGGCTGGGTAGCATGTTTTGTCCGGGGAAACATATTCAAAAAACGATAATAGCTTCCGCCTCCATCTCCGGGCGGATCGCGCCACCGTCTTGTGCCATTCCTTCGATCGTCAAACACAGTTTCCGAAGTCAAGCAATTGTTCGCGAGTCGATAAAAAAGCACATAAAGCCGATTTTAAAGACCCGCTGGTATGGAAACGCCTGCGACCGAGGTGAGTTGAGATGGTTTGCGGCATAACAATAAAAAATGATACAGTAGCGAGGATGATAAAGGCCGCTGACACACAAGGACACCGTGACACACGGCGGGCCTGACTATTATCCGACCAGAACGAAGGTGGTCTGTTTGGAGGCAAGGGGCGCAAATTTGATTCATTCTGTCGAATTTGATAAATTATCACATATTTCCACCGTCGCGGCGATCGTACAAGACCGCGCCGCCGTGTGGTTGATGAAGACGAATTCCAGCCTCCGAGAGGGGAAAGATTTTACTTACCAAACAATCAAAACAAAAAAAAAGCAGGCATAACCGAAAGCCAACCACACCCGCCGGCCATCTCTTGCCGGTCACCATTTCTCACGCTCGCGAAGCGTGGCGCATTTATCGCGGATGAGCCTCCATCGCTACTGGAATAAAACACCCAACAGCAGCAACGAAATGGAATCGTTTTCCAAGGGCAGACACACACACACACACCGCACTACTTGAAGAGCAAAGGGAGATGAATGCTATCGATTCCTCTTTCACGCTAAAAAAAAAGACGAAAAAACATCATTCCCATTTGATGGATGACAAAGCAACAGTAGCGACAGGCCAACGACAGGCCTGACGCACGTCCACCAGCACGCCAACCGTCATCTCGCGTCGCGCATTCGACGACCCCCGAAAAAAGGACCCCCTGCCATGGCTGGCCGGCCTGACGCACAAAACAATGAAAAAAAAATCGAAAAGATCAGCGAAATAAAAAGCACACGGTAGCGCGCAGCAGACGGGCGCAGAGCGCACAACGCGAGAGGGCTGTGTATTATTTAAATTTATTTAACTTAGGCTCATGCTGGGCCGCGATCGGTTACTGCCCTCTGCCACCACCGACGGTGGTACTTCCGATACCGATTCGACTTGGGTGCCAGACCCTGGCCAGGTACAGGCGGTACCCGAAATACGCAACCAGATGTCGGACGGGAGATTTTCGATCGGCGGAAAGAAAAAGAATTAATCGGCCGTTTCTAATGCGCTACTTGACAGATCTGACAGATAGCGGGTTGGTTTGGGCGCTACTGTTCGAGAGTCAGCTTAGATCAGCTTGATAAGTCGCGCACATGAAATAGAAATAGTTGTGTAACATTATACCACTCGATTGCACCTTCTTCTTCAAGCCAAATTTCATAGGGTTGTAGCTGTTTAACTAACTCATTAAGCCGTTCTTTCAGAGGCTCTGTTTATTTATCGTTAACGATCTTGAATATGATGCGATAAGAGTAAAGCATTCCAAAATTTGCCGAGAGAACTCAGTTGCATTTTAGCCTTATTGTGGATTCAAGAATGGATAGTTTAGATGAAGTGAATGGTAGTTTTGTAAATTTTGACTTTTGCAGGTTAAATCTAATCGCAAAAACATTAACAAATTTTACGAGTGCATTTTGTCATATTTTGTTTGCACGAAAAGCAAACCAGCGAAGTTAATTTGTAATCATCCATGTTGCTTCATGCTAGACACAGAAATTTGATTTTATTAAGGAACATGAAGAAGTGAAAAGAATTCATCGGTGAAAATAATTTTGAGCACATGGTTTTTAGCAAACTTCATCAACAGAAAGTTCGATTAATTGTAACGTTGAAGGTGTAATCGATAAGCAGCAGAAAAAGCAGGCAAACAACTCGGCGTCACTTTAACGTTGACGGGAACTGTTAATACATTTTAAAATACCTCACCGCTTGCCGCCTGTGCCTGTGTCCACAATTTCAAGTGGCAAATAAGTAAACGAAGAGCGAGTACAACGACAAAAGCAAAAAAAAAATACACGCCAATGTTCCCACTCAATTCCCTCTTCAATCGAGCACGACAATCACACTAGGACACTATTATAAAACCATCAAGCGTGCATGGCAAAAAGGCCATGGAAAATAGAATAAAAAGTACCAATCGAATGTAGTTTGTTCTGTGTGCGGCGGCGGGTGGAATGATGAGAATCCAAATCCAACAAAAACCTCCGCCTCACACCCGTGGGAGATGGAAAAGTTCTCTGATATTTAGTACCGCGTGTTCCATCATCCCGCATACGGCGGGGTCGCATGGTGATCAATTGATGAGTAATTGAAAACATTTTAGCCATCGCCCCCCTCTGGGCGGGCGAGTTATAAAAAGGGATCTCGTCGAATATACAGACCTTTATCCCGATCCAGTTTCGCTTCTTTTTTTATTCACTTTTTCTCGCTCTCTCTCTCTCTCTAGCCGCGTCGATGTATGTTGTTCGATCTTTATGCTATTACTATCATGCTGACGAAAAAATCGTGGCACACCGAATGACAAGCTGCGAGAGAGCGCAAATAGAATTTTCACAGCAACAAAACGCGGGCGGCAGCGCGCAGCAATCGAGGAGGACGGGGAAGGAATGAAAATTTGAATAGAATAGAGAAAAGGATGTTTGTTGCCGCGTGACGTGTCGATTTATGCGCCTGATTTTTTTCTTTTTTTTCTTTTGCCCCGGGTTAGGGTTAGGCTGCATTTTTCCTGCCAAATGGGAGGTGAGGACGACGAACGCCTATTTTTCTATTCTTTCGTGAGTTTCCAAAGCGGTTCGCGTGTGCGAGAGGCGCGTGATGTTGGGGTGTTGTTTGTTTGGGGTAAGAAGAGAGACGATAGCCCGGAATAGATGGACGAGATTTTTCAGCGATTTTGTTCGTTATTTGGCGCGCCATGCTCCAGGAGTGCAGCGCCGTTCGGACTGTCACCTTTTGATATTCATCAGCATGCAGGATTGTGTCCGTTTAATGTCAATCGCGTTCTGTGGCGCGGTGAAGCGAGGGGCTCTGGTGGTATCTGAAGGAATCTAATCACGAGTGTCACGAGTTTGATTCTTTTCCCCGCGACACGATCGCCCCCACGATCGATCCCCATCGCGGGATGAAAAGAGCTGTTTTCGTTTGTGTGGGGTTGTGTTGACTCGTTGGAAATAAAAACAATTTAGGTGTGAAAAAGGTTGAGATTTTTCCACGAAAACAACCACATTGCGTGTGAAAGCGTAGTAATGTTGTTTAATGTTTGAAAATTGTCAAATGATAATGCTTTTAATAATATTCACACAGTTTTTCAATAATAGAACATAATTCTAGTCACTATTTTATCAAAAGTTCACAACTGTCTGGCATTAATTAAATACAAATTTTACAAAATCAGCTACTCACAGGTCAAAAAAAAGAGTCCTTGTATCCTATAACAAATCAATCTTCATAATGTAGGGACAAAAGTCTTTAAAATTTAAACGATCCAGGGCTCCTGGAGGGTGGAGAAGGCAAAACCATACCAGCTCGCAACACAAAGAAGTACAGCAACACAACACGAAACCAGCCACGAAACTAAGCTCGTCCTTCATCGAAGAACAAAAAAAAAGCTAACTCTGGAAGCAACTCAACCGGACGTGTCCAACCGGCGATCGACTGGTGTTGGTACATCACATGGGGCTAATAAGGATATGACATTTCTCTTTCCCGCTTGCTGCACTTGCCCGTCGCTGACACGCCGTTGTGTGTTGTGATTTCTGTGTGTACGTGTCTATGTTTGCCCGTTACCATTGAAACG
>JXXA01011896.1:0-14865 GCA_000956255.1 Anopheles punctulatus | reverse complement strand
GCTCACCCACCGTATTTTGTTAACTTATAAACTCATCCAAACATGGCTTACAGGCGCACAAATTAAGTTGACCCAGTTGTCGGTTTCGGCCGGTGGAACTTTCTCCGCAGGAAATGAAACAATTTCGATGCCGCTCGATGGCAACAGCTGAGGAATATTGCGAATAGTTGATGTGCGTTTGCGTTTTGTTTGTCGAAATTTTATTGACGCCTGGCGGAACAATTTCAAGTCGACTCCCGCAAAGTCCATTCAAGAGGCATAAAAATGGATTGAACGCGATCCGACGGGCTTTGTGCTGATAAAACAGCTTCTCCTGGTACCGCTCGGAAGTGTTCATTTTATGTGGCAAAAAGTTTCCCAAACGGGGCCAACATTAGCAAAGCAAAAAAAAACGAAACTATTTTTCTACTATAAAAGCAAGACATAAGGACGGTGGGACGTGGCGTGTTAGGTAAAGTAAGCCCGAAGCACGGCATTAAGAGCAGACGGAAGGCATAGGACAAAAGAAAAAAAAAAAGATGTTATAAACTACCACGCTCAATTTCCAATCCTTTTTGCCGCTTCATTGTAATGCAGAGTTTCACTTCCTTTTTCGGGGCGATCGCTTATGGCGGCTGCGGTTGAAAGAAGAACCACCGTGTAATCCACGCCGTGTCGGGATTCAGTGCGCTGCAAAGCGTATGAAGTACGACCACGACACCGATGGCCACCAGACCTGGGCAGAGGAGGGATGCAATTTCTGCCTAATGGTGCGGAATCGGTATCCATTGTTTACACTGCGCGCAGCTCATGTTTGCTCACGTGTTTTTGGAGAGCTTTTCCGGCACGGCAAACCGTATAAGGAAGGCACCATATTCTCGCACCAGACGAAACGTGATGAAAGGCAAAAATTCCGATGCCGGCGAACGGGCGATTGCGGCTTGATTCGGGGCGATTGTAGACAAACCCCCCCAGGACGACAGTGGTCCGCAGTGTTTTGATCCAACATTGCACGGTTCAATGCACCGCATGTGGGGAGGATAGGGATATTACGCTGCAATGAGGCATAATGTGGCGCATGATTGATTCGTTCGAAATCGATTGTTTGATATTGTTTCGTTTTTCAGTGCCTGCTGGATGCGATTCATTAAGGAGAGCTTATGTTTTAACCACAATTTTAGCATCACTTACCGGATATGCTGTTCGGCTCTGCCACGAGAAGCGTAAAAAATCTATGCCCGGCTTCATGGGAACGACGAAGCTCATGGCGTAGTCGTTGACTGCACCATCGCGAACGTAGAACAGATCTGCCTCGATACCTGCGGGAAAGGGAAGCCAATGTCGCTTTAGTTAGGAATAGTTTTGTAAAAATATGTGAGTTGAAATTTTAACTAAAAAAACGTGTGATTTTTTAAAAATATGGATTTAATACTCGTTACAGAAAAGTTGTAAAAGTTGTGAGTTTTAATTTTAATAGAATCATTCTCTGGTTGATAAATCATGGCTGGGAAGCCGAAAATTTGGAGAATAGAATATACTCAAGATACTCAATATACTCAACATATGAAAATCTCCAAGGAAATCTGAAGTAGTTGGAGAGCAGACGATGAAGTAGTCTATTCCAGAACGACTAAGATTGTACAAACAAAAAATTATAAGGAACAATTTTTATACAAAAGAAATGTCTTCCTTATCTAGTGATTCTTACAAATTTTAATAATGAGGAGAAACTATCCTTTTTTTGGGAGAAAGAGAAAATGGTTGACATAAGTTAGATGTTTGGAGGAAAATTCACGCAAAAATCAATCATTACAACAATTAATACTGTAAATTAAATTGTTTGCTTTAATCAGCTTTTCTTCGCTCTCTCTCTCTTTTATCTATCTCTCTTGTTCTTTCGGTCTCAGTATCTCTCTACCATTCTTCTGTAAATAGCATTCCTTGTGTTTACTGTGTAAGAATTAATACTACAATTGAATACTACCTGTATGAATGCTACTAGCTGAATCATGTCAATTGTGGTTTTTTTATTTTAAAATTTGGTTTTAGAGAAACAATTCATATTAAAAACAAATGTACTGAAACAGTGAAAAGTAAAATTAAAATTAAACAAGACTTGGAAAAACCATGAAATAATAATGGATTTTTTATCATCCACTGCATTACTAGTCATGAGCCAGTCGAATAAACCACTTGATAAGAAGCAAGAGCGTTAAAAAAGGCGAACGACCGATCTTTGTTTCGTTATAATAAAAGTTGTAGTGATTTTCTCTTATCGCTAGAATTAATTCAGTGTTCTGTTGTACAAAAAACCTCTGGAGTGCAATAATGCTAGCTTACGTAATGGCATTTCCATCTTTGAACACCACATAACTTATCAAATGGAAACTGCAGCATCCGCCAAATAGAGTTACAACCCGCCCTCTTTGTGTGCGAGTGTTTCATTGGCACGCGTTCCTTTCGAACGTAATTAAAATAAAATATCTAACCCCTTGTTAGCAAGTAATGAGGTTCCCTAAAATTCCTTGTGCGAAAGCGTTTCCACATCCCGACACCTTCAGGGCTTTCGTGGCTGGCGCCTTGGGTCGTGTAATTGTTGCCGATACGCCCCATCCACAGTGTATGGAGCACCCCAAAACCAGCACCACCATTCGGTCGAATCAGCAAACCAGCTTTTAGTAAATGTCGGAAAATGCGAGACTTTCCCAGCGGCGCAGCGTTTACAAGCGAGGTTTCCATAAAGTAGAATGACAAACGACACACGTACGAGAATGTGGCAACGTGGCAGAGAACATGTCTCGGTTGATTAAGCAACAGCCAGACGTGTGCTTGGGGAGTCGGTGTGCTGCACCGCTTATGTTCGGTGTCGGCGAGGTTATTAGGCTACCGTGCCAGTAATTTAGCACGACGGAAATTCGGAACAACAGGATGGAAAGCTCAGTTGCGGTGGTTACATCCGAGCGCGCACGGCACGGCGCACAGAGGCTCACACCCAAGCATAACGTAACGTCGAGTGCGATGAATCTTGACTCGAAATTTCTCATTTCCTTATGAGCCGCAACCCACACACACACACATACACACACACACAAACTGCTGGTATTATAGTTGGGCAAAGTTCATTACACACTCGTTGCGATCTGAGAGCGTAAGAGGAGCGCAGTGGGGATAAAATTAAGCGAATGGAAAATGGAATTGCTGTGCGATGCGATTGCGAGTCTTAAAATCAGATGAAGTACCCACTGTGAGTGAAGCCCTCAGGAAGACGGGATTATCGGAGGTTAATCCGACGGAAATAGAAACAATACAATTGGACATTACATCTTGAGAACGTACAGTCGCTTTATTCCAAATCCATACAGTTGTATTTTTGATTTTTTTATTATGTTTATAGAAGTTTTTGTGAGCGAA
The DNA here is from genome assembly GCA_000956255.1 of Anopheles punctulatus. NCBI lineage: Eukaryota > Metazoa > Arthropoda > Insecta > Diptera > Culicidae > Anopheles > Anopheles punctulatus. The sequence continues at coordinate 11,475 of JXXA01011896.1, read as the reverse complement.
GAGTTTTTGTTGTTGTAAATAAATGCTTGTAGTTGAGGAAATATCAGCAATGTGGTTCTCAAGATACGGGTTCCAATCAAATTATTGTTTAAGATGGATTTACTCACGGCGTTTACCCACGACTAGCAGAAGCTTTGCTTCTCGCTTATAACGAAAATGAAAACTCTTTCAGAGAAAGTGTAGTTTACTACACAGAGAAAGTGAGAATACCTTCATCAACTATCCAGTATAAATTTAATTGATTTGTAGAAGAGTATATCTACAAACTTCCATAATAGTTATGAGATAACAGCAAAAACTATGGCGTTTGACATCAACAAAGAAAAGAAACAGCGAAAGTACAGGCAATCTGCTTCAAATTGCTAGCATTAGAGATTAAACCGTATCCTTAAGTAAGCTGAGAGAAAATTAAAAGCATAATGCTATAAAAATGGCATTCAATGAAAATGTAAGTTATACAAGGGATAGAATACAGGATATTAAGCCGCCAAGTTTGTTAATGTTTATTGAAATTCAATATATGTTTTCATGCTAAACAAACGCGAGCTTGAAATTGCTTTTGCTTTTCATACTATCTTTTGTTATTTTTCCAGTATAAATTTTTTTGTTAATTACGAATTCGAATGTTAAATGTACGAATTCGAATTTGATTTATTCTGTACTGTACCACAAGTAAGACGGTGCTCAGAACAGTAGGATATGCTTGTTGTTAGAATGTAGATATTAATGTTGTTTTCGATGGCTGCTCTGTTTACAACCTATATTTCGGTTCCTAGCCTTCACTCACACCATGCAGCAGATGGTAAAAAGTTTTCGCCACGGGCTTCGCTCCATCGCATACATTATTACCATTTTCCTTCCGAACCGTATAATTTGCTCGATGCAAAAGCTCAAAAATGAATCAGGCAAAGTGATGCCGGCGGCCGAACGCCACCGAGTGTATGATGGAAATTATGTTAAGTGACCAACTTCTGCACAACTATTACCATATTGATAAAATGTGTTCTCTTCGCACATGCAGCCGGTGGGAGGGGAGGACGCACATGCAGTTGGCTGGAGCGGAGTGGCGCGTACTGCGAGAAATTGCGAAACATTCGCACCGGAATGCAATTATCGTCATCCTAGGGGCAAAAAGTTTACCAGCCTGGGATCCCGTCAGTCGTGCGAGCTCTTGAAGCCATTCAGTCAGCCAGTCCGTCCGTCAGTTGGCTCCAGACGCCACTATCAATTTTATTTATCATGAAAATTGAATATAGAACCCTTCCGCACCCGTTGCTGCTGGGACCGGGGCACACAACACATCCGGAAGATCTTTCCTGATGTCCTCACGGGTTGCGATAGTCGTAAGTTTGGTGTTTGTAGGGGGGAGGGGGGGGGAGATCTCGCTCTGGATGCTTTTTCGCCGATAGGATGGCTCTTGCAAACACCGGTGGCAGGGTTTCGCAGACGGTAGAGCGACTTCCTGCTCCCTCCGTTCTAGGGGATGGTAAATCCCACAAAAACTTATCTGCCGGCCCATGTGGCAAACCCGTGCAACACCGTCTACGTTAACCATCCTTGCGGAGGGTGGTGGCGTATATTGGCTGGAAGGATATGCAGAGAGAAAGAGCGAACGAGTGGGAGAGGAAACAGTGGCTCAAGCGAGATATTTCCAACTGAATACACACGCATCGGAATTGAAGCACTCATGAAATCATCCACATCTCAGCTGAAACTGAGCAAGCGGGGATGAAGGTGGAGTTGGAGGACGGACTCGAGGGTTCCTGTGGGAAATGGGCCAGACTGGGGCCCGGGTTTGGCAAAAGTCGTGCTTATCGCACCCGTGCGAACGCACGATGGTTTTCGGATCGAAATTAAACAAAAGCCAAAAACGGTGGGCAAACCAACCGAGGGGGCGGCGTTTTTTTTTTCGCTGCTCCGAAAGACAGCGAATTTTACAAACGCAGCCAACTTTGATTCAAACTGCCATCCACCCCTCGCCTTCTGCTATAGAATGTATCGTCTTCCCGTCTTGGTGGCAGGGGGCTTTGCTCTGTTCTGTTTTATTATTTGCGAGTCATGTAGAACGGAAGGAGGATTTACCTTCGCATTTTTTGTTTGTTTGATCCCCTAGCATGGGAATGCACGGATGGGGAATTAGCTCGGCGAAAGTCGCGTGTTTGGGAAGTTTTTCACCGCACACTTCAGCGAATGTTGGAAATAATTCCGGGTGCACGGTGTGCCGCTTCGCACGCTGGAGGTCGCTATTGGCAACCGGGGGTTTGGGAGAACCCTTGGAGATTTGAGACAAAGTAGCTCCCGAAAAGTAATATGGAATTAGGGACCAACAATCAACCTCTTATCGGTGATGATTAAACAGACGAGCACTGTCGGTTGTGTAGATCTTTTTTTTTTAATACCCTAAATCGCTTCATTTGAACACAAATTACCTTCCAATCCGAAACCATCCTTTTTTTCCTAGCCAAACGCACATGAAAGAAACCATATTGTTAGCCAATTTAAAACCACTTCTGTTTTATTTTCCTCATCTCCTCACAATGAAACAGTTTAAGATGGGTCCCCTGACAAAGAGCTGACGAGCGGATTTTTTTTTCTCGGGATTTTTTAACGCACATAATAACCGCGCTGTCAAATGCATGAACACTCGCGGACTCTCTTGCCACGGCCTGTGCAGCATCTCAACATCAAAGCTTTTCCCGTGCTGGCTGGTTGGCAAATAAACAGGCTCAACCTCCGGCATCCCGGTCATTGCTCCCGGCGGTCATGTGTCAGGGGCGCATTTCCGTTTCGTTCGGGGTGTGGGGGTCGGGGTTGAAAAAAAAACCGTTTATTTACGTTTGATCATTTTTTAAAATCATTGTTTTGCGCACCACACGTACACATACTTCTTTTGGCTTTTGGCTTTAGTGAACAGGCAAAAAAAAAAACGTCCAGAAATGGAGAGAACGAGAGAAGGAAAGCACAAAAAATCACGAATGAACTAGAAACACAGACAGCGTGAAAGCGCAGCGAACGCAACACGCACCGGGAAGTGAAATCAAACATCAACAAACAAAACGAAAAAAAAAACCACACACACACACACACAAAACGGAATCTGCATGAAATATTCAGATTGCGTTTATGATGCGTGAAGCGCAAAAATCTTTCCCAAGCCCGTACGCCGACGCCAATCGCATGAAGAAAGTTCGTACCAGCAAACAAAAACCGTGCCCGAAAGTTCATAAAATTTCAACGTTGCATAAAAGGTTTTTGTGTTCTTCCTGGCTGTTATTCTTTTTTTTTTGAGGGAAGCTCCACACACAAACTCGCATTTGCTTTGAGGTTTTTGCGCCGATGTTTGGCGCGTTTTGTTTTCTTCTTGTGTGTGGCTCCTTCGTCAAGGGGAAAAGTAGCGTCCGTTTACGGTGGCGGTGGGCAACGATTTTGCGTCGTCACTGCCTGCCTCCAGTCCATAAATTGCATTTAGATAACATTTAATGGGCTCTACTTTCGGTGCCGCCCCTGGTTCGCTTTATCTCGTGCGGAAGATTTGCAAAGCCACTATGGAAGAAATGGGTGCACTCGTACGGAGGAGACAGTGGAGCATTTTAAGTTCTTCGAGGTTAGTTTCGTTTGACGGGCGGCGTTGGCAATTTGCCTATCGCGTGAGGAATTTGCATTTGAAACGCGTAGTTTTTGGATGTTTTCTGGCGAGATAAAAGCGATGGTTCAGTGTTTTTGAAACATTTCACCGGCGGTGTGTCATAAGAGGAAGAAACAAGCCGATGCATAGTTGGGTACGAACGTGCAACTAGCCTCCTGCCAATGGTACCGAACCGAACATTGTATGTAAAATATCCCACGAAATATAATCAACAGCGTTCCCGGTTCATGAATATTATTTCGACAAAAACTAGCAAACAGTTCGCTCCAGGCCGTGAAAACGCCAGCATGCTATGATACGGCTGTGATGAGATCAGAAATCTTCCAGAAAATGTTTCGTCCCTCTATTATCTGGTTTGGAGCTGGCACTAGCCGAACGAGAGCTGCTCTTCATAATTTACGAACTGTCACGATGGTGCAAAAGATAAATTTTGGTGCCATCCAACACAAACATCCGTTGTGATTTTAGCATGATGACACAGAGCACTCGTGCCGTGCCCGGCCGTGCTCGTGTACCTAAACAAACTTTCCCATCGACCGGTTTTTCGCCGGAATCGACTCGGCGCGGGTTGGTTGAAAAGTCCTGCGTCCGGCGAAAGCTTTGGAGGTTTCGGTTTTGTGTAACGCAAGTTGCTGCAACAGGACAATGTGTTGAAACGAGAGACTTTTGTGAGACGTCCTTTTTTTGTTTTTTTTTTTTTTTGTTCACTACTGTCCTGTTCGACCTCCACATTTGCGAGCAGAAATTCCCAGGCTTCACCGAGCCATCGGGTGACATTTTCACGATGTCATGCCTTGTGACGTGAAACGAAGATGATATTTGGGGCTCGTAGTGTGTGCCAAGCGGAATAGTTCGGATGACATACTCACGTCAACCTCTGGTGGAAAGTAGGCCAGACAGGCTATCGTTTAAAACTACCACAGCAAACTGCAGCAGTGCATTTAAGCGCCGCGGTTGTGTGCAGATATTAAAAGCATATTTTGGGAAGATTATTTATCAGTATATGGCGTGAACCTTTCTTGTTGAAACTACAACTACTAGCTTTAATCACGAACGTGTAGCTGAATAAATAACTAAAGCGCACCAGACGAGTAAATCATGTTCACCCCACTCTCGCTCACCCCTCCCACACCCACTGGACTGATATGCCAACCATCAAAAGGAATCAATTTCCTTGAAAATAATTTCGTACTTTCTCCCACCGTCTGCTGTGGGCGAGAGCATACGCTTACTCAAAATCGAACGGAAACTTTACAGAAGATGATGCGCCGGAACCGGAACGAGTATTACCAGAGTACGCCGTACGCTGGCTTGCCCCGACCGGCTAGGACGGGGTTTCATATAGTGCGGGTTTGGTTTATGGCACGACGCTATTTTCGCCACTGCCAATAAATATCGGCGGATAATAAATTGATTTCAAGTGACATTTATGTCGATTTATGGCGAAATAAGACGTATGACGCGAGAGGCTAGCCGGGCACACTGGGAGAATGTCCACGATCCAGACAGCGAGCCATTGAATGGGGTTCGTTTTCTTTTTCGATTTTTGTTTGTTGGTAATGCGATTCGCTTTCTTGCGCGTTGTTCGCTGGTCGCATTGCGGTATCGCTTTCTTTTACGAGCCAGAGTTGGGATTGGGAAGATACTGCAAATTTTCCCTAATTGAATTGGAATGGTGGTGAAAGCGGTAGCCACCAAAAATGTATGAAAACAAAATCAGAATGCGGTGCAGCATAATACATTTATAAAACTACAAAAAAATGTTGTTCAACTAATTACGCCAAAATTGTTTAATTTGAACAACGTAGTTTTAACAAAAGAGATTAGGAAAATAAAATAGCTATTTTCTTTTATCATGTCGTTAATTTTATCAAGTATTAGTGAGGCATACCAAGTTAATTTGATATCAATCCAACAAACTTCCAACAAACAAAAAAGATTTACAAAAAATACAACTAAATTTCAATGAACAGTTTTTCAAAAAAATTCGCATTTTAGTATTTAAATTTCTATTAGTTCTCATTCGCAAATGATACGATTGAAATCGAAAAACTTAAATTTGCTAGCAACTACCAAATGAGTTGTGAGGAGCTTTCGTGTCATTCTTTGTCTCGTATTCAATTTTCACCGATCCAATACGGTCTGTTCAATGGACCCAAACGGGCAGTCGAAAGCAATCATGGGAACGAAAAAAAAAACCTTAAGCTTGTGGGAAAAATTTATGAGCCGTGAAATTGATAAATCGCTGCGATAGCGATGGTGTGTGTGTGTGGTGATGGAATCATTGTTTACAATCATTATCCCAGCTGCTACCGTACGAAGCAACGTTACGAAGATGGCTGTTTAATGAAGCATTGCTTTGTTTCGTGATCTAAGAAACGCGAAAAAAGCTTCAAAACTTTTCCGATATTTCCTTCTTCCAATCGACACTGCGGGATAGCTCGGATAGGCCGGTGCCCACAATTTTGGCATGTTTACGCTGGCACGCGCTTCCGATCACCATGGCGAGCCACTGCAGTGCATAAACATAAACGGCCCCGCTTGGCGGACGTTTTACAGATCTGCAACGTGGCCCCGTTTTCTGGTGGCGCGATTTGTGTTCCCAGCTCACGCATCACCCGTTCGCGTGCCGGTTTCGGGGCTCACCCAAATGGCCGCCGTAAAGCATGAAAGTGTTTACGCTAGTTACACACACTCATATGGGGACGACGCGTGGTTGTTATGGGAAATCGATAGCGATTGGAGCCGTGTGGCTTTTAAGAAAATTGAGAGCTTCGCATAGTCAAAACCCTCATCTCGGTGGGTTCGTTTAATATAGCCATTTCGATGCAGCTTACGCTTCGTGGCGGGAAGTTATTTACGCGCGCTGCTTCGTCGCTCCGTTGATGAAGTGATTTACGCCGAAAAGATGGAATACTTATCTCCGTGTTTCCGTGATATTCGCGCTACAATCAGCGACCCAATCAACGAGATGGTTACGGCTCATTTTCAAATGCGACAATCATCACGACCGTAATGTTTTCCCCTAATGGTTGTAATGTTAATTTTCCTCCTAACCATCGCGCGGAGGTGCTTTCAAATTTGTAAACTTTAACGATCGTAAACGATGTGCTGGTTCTTTTTTTTTCGGCACCTCGTTAACAAAAAAGGTACCACAAAACTTCCGCTCATTATACGAGCAGTTGGAAGGAGCGATAAAATTATCACCAAATGGTCGTGCTGTCTTCACAGGACCTCCATAATTCTCCCATGACAATACTTTTTGTTCTTTTAATTTGAAACATAGCTTTTTAAATACATTTTAAACTCGACTAGGATAATAAAGATGCTTCAAGATGAGTGAATGCTATTAAACGCTCGATGTATTCTACAAAAACCAACGAAATACCGTCCTAAAACAACCATGGCTCCATCAACAAATTTCCACCCGAAAAAAGCAGACTATAATCTGTATCGATGAGTCGCACATGCAAACGAGACGCACTTAGGCTTCGGTTTCGTTCTGTGTGTGTGTGAGGTGGGCTTCATTTTACCTCCGCGTGTCCACCGACGTAAATGCGATGTTATCCTGCGGCTTGCGGCATACGTTAAGTGCTTCACCAGAGCAGTGAGAGAGCGGGCTGCGTACGATTTTTGTATTCGAATGCTTAATTTCGACCCATTGGCGACAGCAAAATGTGTTTGTGGTAAGGACTATTAGCATCGTTGGCCGGGGACATTCGGGTTGCGAGTGGCCTGCCGATAATGATGGGAATCGGCTCAGATGGCGTGTACTCGCCAATCCACAGAAAGCGGCTGTGGTGGTCACTTTGGGGGGGTAGGCGGTGGGAGGTGTTGTGGAAGGCCTGATGAATATTGATTAGGCATAATTTATTCACCAACGATTCATTTGCGTCCCGGGGGCTATAAATAATTCCTCACCCGTAACGAGTTATTAAGTGTGAAGTTAAATTTCTACCGAGTGTCCTTTTTTTTTTTGTTTGCAGAGTTGGAAGGGAGTGGTTTGTGTGCGGGCAAGTGGGTGGATTACGCTGACGCAGGTCAGTGAGCTGGGCGCTTACGAAAATTGATAAGCTCGTTAAAGAAAAAACGTGGCAAGGAAAAGTTAAACATTGGTCTTTGCCAATAACCTCGATTCAGATTTCATGATTCTAACTCTCAGGAAAGTGTTTATGGGGCAGTATTTTAGGTCAAGATTGATTGAACAAAAATATTCATTAGAATTGTGATTGTGATTTAGGATTGAATTATTCATCATTTTTTGCCTTTAAAAATCATCCTATATTTGTGTGTCTTTTTCCACTCCAAATCCATTCTTAACGTTCCATTTGCTCTTCTGGTTTGAACGAGCCGGAAAATCACTATTTGTACGGTGCTTCAACCCCTTCTACGTGCAATTCATGCCGCACAAAAATTCCACCATTCCGCACGAAATTCCAACGCACCGCAGCAAACAACTCTATCCGCACAAAAGATTTATCGTTTCGGTTGTGCCCACGGTCCTGCGGTGCGCGGCTCGGCTCGACCGACCACCGGTTAATACATTAAAAAACCCAACAGTTTCCGATGCTAAAAGGGGAATTTGACATGGTCCCCTGCTTCGGATCCCCTTTCCTGGGGACCTTTCTACCCTCCGATGTTCCCAAAGGATCAACGTGAAGGAGTTTGCTAAAATCGCTTCCGCTTTCAGCATTAATTTCCCTTTCATCTTCGACACAACGGTCACTTCACTCCCGTTCTTCACCCGGTGGGCACGTGTGGACGCTGGGCAGTCAAATCAAAGTTATGAAAATGGTTGGTACGTTTGCCTGATCGATTTCCATTCCGCTCGGAGCCGGAACGGGTGTGGGAAAGATTTATCTTCACCCAAAGGGTAAACTTTTGTGGCGCTGAAATTTGCTGATTGTTTTGGTGTCTCTCTTTCTCTCTCACCCAGGCAAGTCGTCGCTTGAGGTGAAGGTTGCTCAAGGGTCAAAGGATTAATGATGGAGGCTAACTACCCCTTTGCCTGACCTGTGCAAATGTATGCAATTATTGCGGCTGAGAGAAAGAGTGAGAGATAGAGCGAGAGAAATTCAGAAACTCAACAACTTACCCATCAGTTTGATCACCTCCGAGTGGTTGAGAAACAGATCGAAGTAACCGGCGACCGGCCGGGGTAATCCACAGAGCAGAACCGTCACCAGCAGCAACCGCCAGGCGATGCTCGACCGGATGACGCTTTGTAGCGGCCGTAGGGACATGTTTTCTGTTTCCCTATACACAAATACACAACGAACAGCAACCAAAAAAAAAAAAATCACAACCGCACACCTCTCGAACGCGAAAGGCACACCACGGTACACCTCAACACGACCGTCGTCCGCACATCCTAGCTACATCGGGCGCACGGCTGGCAAACCATGGCAACTGGCGTCTCGGTCGGTTTGGGAAAGAACACGCACCACCACCGTTGTATGGCAGGGCGATTTTCGTCTGCACGAGGGATGCTGATTGGCGCTGCGAGCCGCGCTTTTCATGATGGGAACGAAAACACTTGTCACAATGGGTGCGCCACCGCCGTACGTGGGGAATTCATTTTCCTGACCGCCGAAGAATGATTGGCCTTTAAGAATCTTTGCACTTTTACTATCTACTGGATGGTAATTTAAAACTCGATTTTTTTTCTCACTCACTGCTGAAAATTTTGTTTAAAAAACACGTTATACACTGTTTTTGGCAAACATTTTCTATTATTTTTCTTTCGCGATCCACATTTCCACGCATCACAATCGGCTATCGACTAATTACCGGCAATCCGGCGGGATCACTTAAGCACGGATGCCCGAACACAATCACAGATCCCATCGGGGACGGTATTGGCCACTGAAGCCCACTTCCGGAAGCGAAAACCCAATTCTGAAACCCGGTTGCCGGCCATCGCTACGGACACTGGCCCGGCCCGGCTGGCGTGATGAATATTCATCACGATTGGATTAAAATTTTGAAATTTTAACTACCATCATTTCGACGGAGCACATAATCCGGTGCGAGTGGTGCGTAACTCCCGGCAGGCTCCCGGGACAACCGTGCCTGGATGCAACTTCACGCAATGAATTATTTCACTCGCTCATTCCGCGAGCGCCTGGTGAAGTGCGGTGAAAATGCATGCCGATGCGCGGCTGTCTCGCGTTTTGTTTTCGCTCGCTCACTGTTAGATGTTAATGCACGCACGCGAAACAGCAGCACACGGTCGCAACGGCATAATTAATTCGCTTGTAATTTCATTATCAATCTGCTTCACTTGCGGGCGTTATTCGCTCATCTGGAGCAGGAGTTGTTTGCCAACAAAACAGACACCGCTCCCGGCGAGAAAAACAGAAAGAGCAACAAACGGGCACACTCACGCACAAACTATGCACCAGTAGCAGCGCTTTTCTCGTTCACTTCAGTTGCCTTGGAAACGCTAAAAAACATCGCACCGGGTTTTTTGTTTTGGTTTCGGAATTTTCTTTCACGAAATTGAGAATATTCTTTTACGAAACCAATACGCGTTCCGACACTCACAATTCTATGGAAAGACTTGTAATTTTTCATCCGAAAATCACCTCCCACTCGCCGGTACAACTCCCGGCAGGTTCCTGGCTTCTTTGGGGAGGAAAAACACCCCGTTTTTTCTGAGTGACGCGCGTCAACGTGACGTTCCCCCAGCAAAGTGTAGTTAGAAACTGAGACAAACCGTGCCTCGGTTCCACATCAGGACCGCTCGCAGGACACGAAGGACTCGCCGAGCGTTTGAGCGCATGTCCACCACGACCGGCACAGTGTGAATTTCCCCACATCGAAATGCATTTCCCCGCTGCACAAACTTGTTGATATCGCAACCGACCGAACAGCACATTTTAGAGCACTTTCGACAAACACCCTCCAGGATTTTATCCACAGCTTGCTTCGAGTAAGTGTTTCGTTTCCGGCTTAGGCACACCGGTCCGGCCCGAAGTAATAAATACCGCTCGGGTGTTCGGGTGTTTACTTCGCCGTGAAGGATTCTTGCGCGCGGGGAGAGGGTTGGTCCGGGTGGGAGCGCGGAACGGGTGACGATGGCGCTGGCAAAAAAGCACGTGTCAGGTTTCCGGCATTTCGCTCGGTTTGGTGTTAAAACGGCATGGCAAATCGCACACCGGAGAATGTTGCCGGTGGTACATTAGCATGCCCTCGCTGGAAACCCCTTAGAATTGCTCGAATCGTGGTGGTGGGAGTGTGGATAAATAATACTGCACCGCAAGGGATAAAACAACAAAAAAACAGAGCAGATGAAATAAGTGTTTGTTTTTGCGTGCGGAATGCGCACTGGATGGACACATGGTGGGATGACAAAATTTCATTAACTTGTTACGGAATCTACTTTGGTAGAATTTGCTGACAGGACACGCTTTGGAATGCTTGCGCAGTTGTAATTTATTTAAATGTTCTTTATTTTCATTTATTCTTTAAGATAATGTATCAAATTACTCCAGATAGTCATTTAATTTTTACGTCACAAAAAACTTGAAGTACACTGCAAGCACTTACTAGAACCTTTTAAAATTATTTGAGATAATTATTAAGCTTTTAAATAATAAATCTAAACTATTTTGAAGACAAATTCTTCTTTACAAGCTGACTGACAGTATTCATTCTATACAGACACTTCTTTCGCAAATAAAAATGAATTTATGGCTTTAAACCATTCGCTTTTGTATCCTTAGGATAGGACCTTAAATTTGTCTATACTCTTCACGAAGTGTATTAAATTTTCATCAGTCTCTAGACGATTGACAATTTCATCGACGGCAAATTATGGTTTATTG
>JXXA01011894.1:0-10749 GCA_000956255.1 Anopheles punctulatus | reverse complement strand
GGAGATTTTTTTTTTAATTTTCCGTTGGTTCTTTCGTTTTTGATTAAACGATTTTTATAATGATTTGATCGTTTGCTTATTACGAAGCATTATGGACTGAGTATATAAAAAATGATTAAGCTATGCACATCAAGTCGACATTAAATGCATTGAACATTATCACTAAGTTCAACTTGGTGTAAGCAACGTTTTGTAAATCTTACAATAAGTTTATTAAAAGTCTAAATATGTCTAAATAGACCACAACTTCAAAACCGATCGAAAAATTGTTTTAGTTGGATTTACGCCTACTTTAATTAGACAACTGTTCTTTTCCCAACTTTAATCGCCTGTTGCGTGTTGATTAAAATCGTTCCAGCACGACCAAAAGCCAGCGAACACATATTTATGCGTTTCATAATTTATGCATATTTTTTGTACACATTACCATACCCACCGCGTACTCTTCTATCCATCTTCATCTTCGAATCAGTGCAAGATTCTTAACAGTTGATAGAGGTTTATGTGTGCGTGTGCGTGTGTGTGTGTGTGTGTGTTTAATTTTTTGGTTAATGCGGAGTGTTCTCCAGGTGTAATTAGATGAGTGCCTAGATTGCTCATTTACATACGCAACCACCTGCGAACGGGACGCGCACGTACCATACGTGCGAGAAAAACCGATTCCGGTGGGCAAAAGTAATTAATCTTCTGTGTCTAGCGAAACGAACTTTAATTTCGAAAGATTGCCACGCCGAACCGCGGGATGGGTGATAGGAAATTAGGTGTGACATAAGGTAATCAGCACGCGTTTTGGCCCGGCAAAGCAAAGTGCGGCTCCCTCCAAAAATGGTTCCAAGCCACGGCCCGCCCAGCCCCCGGTGCATCCCGGTGAACGCCGGAAATGTCTCTATTTTAGCCTGTTGCTGCTCCGGCGAAGATAGAGTTTTACGAGATTATTTATTTAGATTGGGATTTTTAATGCGCCACGGCCGAGAAGGCAAACGTACACGCACAAACAGGGCCGTGGCATCTTAACGGGAACGGGCACAGTTTCAGCTCGCGCAACGGGGTTAATCCGGGCGCGCGTAGAACCCTTCTGCCACCGCGGGTGCCACCGCCGACCGCCAGCTGAGTGAAACATAAAAAATCAATTTAAAAACGAAAAATGATTTAAAATTTATGGCACGACCTTTAATTTGTTTTCGTATTAAAGCGAATGAAATATAGATTTTCAACCTTTAACGACGGGCGTTCCCGACGGGCCGTTTGCGTGCGGACGTTCCGCGGGGCGCCCGGCGCCCCATCTGCTTCGGTTCCGCGTCGTTTGGTGGGGGTTGTTGTTGTTTTTCTTTTTGTTTTTGCACCCAAGCTCTCCAGCATCCAGCGGCAGAAGCAGACATCGAGAAGATGAAATGATGCTCGATGATGATGGACTGCGGCCTCGACTGCTGGCCCGATATTGGAGGAAAGCAGCAGCAGCAGTACGGGAACACATAAAATTATGATTACTGGGTCGTGTGCTGGAGCTGCTGATCGCCGTGTAGTATTTTCGTCCCATTCGCGTTGCGCTTCACCCAAAAAAAAAAACAAAAATCCTGTTCTCTTCCCTTGCCAGCGATCGACCGACGGACACCAACGTATTGCATGATCGCTTCTTATCGTTAGTTTTTCCTCCGCTGTGCTGCACCGCTGCGCTCTGCTTCACGCGTGATGGATTATGATTGAAAAATGCATTTTTACGTTTGCCCTTTTGGCCTGCTCGAATCAGTAAAGCCCACGAACCGAGCGTGCCCTGGCACCAGTGCGCCCGTTCGAATGCCTTCTCGCGCATTTTTTTGTTTGATAATTCGCCTTGATCGATACCTCGCGTCGGACTCCCGTCCCCAGTGGGGTGATGGTTTGTTTTTTCGGTGGCTTGATTAGTCGTCCGTGCGGCTCACCTGGTATTTGCGAAATTGGGTTTTATGGAATTGAGTCACGATTTTTGGTTTTCGCGCTGGTCCGTGCCGCCGGTGGTGGAGGAAGAAGAAATTTCAATTTTCCCGTCCACTTCCAGCCGCGAAATAGTGCGATAAGTAAGCTGGACGTATTTGTGGGTGTTTTTTTCTGCTTTCCCCAAAACTAATTTGCACGAGTTTCAACAGCCAAAAACTCGGTTCCCTTTTCTCCCTCCAAACCCACCGCCCGCCTCGCGACCAATTTGCTGGTGAATATTTTAAAAGCAATACATCAAGACGTCGGTCCCGGCTATTGTGTGCTAAATTGATTTCAACCCACCCACACGAAAGTGCAATGCTCTAACGCGTGACCGAATGCATTTAAGATTCGTTAACGGTTCCTTTTACCTCCATCCGCGTGCATCTGTTTATCAATCAGTTGGTGCCGTGGCAGGTCCTTTTCTGAGGCGGAGGAAGCGAACGAAAAACCTTTATTCGTACCAAGCAGACCAAAGCGCACCGAACGCAACCCTCCCCTGCTGGGAGAAGATCATGTTTGTGGGCAACACACACACACACACACACACACACAATCAGTCAGCAATCGGAAGGACGGTGGCACGGGGAAAGTTGCCGGATACCCTGTTGACCTCTGAAAGAACCGATCTGGGGCCGTGGATAATTTCGGGAACGGTTCGCTTTTGCATGTCGGACATGAGTTTGCTCTTTTGTCTTCCGTCGACTTCCGGTAATTAAACGAGAACACACCGCCCTGGCAGAGGCGGCAGGGGCACCGATGCTCCGGGGGTGTTTCAAGCGAACAAGTTTCCCGCCAGAGCCCGGGGTTGTGTGTGTGTGTGTGTTTGTTTTTTTTTCTTTAAGGTTTCAATTTTATTTTAGACGCTGGCACGCTGCTGCTGCTGCTGCTACTTCGTTCCAATGCAGTTCGGCATAGGGGTCGTTCTAACGAGACCTTCTTCGAGGTCTCGTTTCCTGGCGTTCGTCGTGCTCCAATCGCTTCGGTGGACGTTGCATTTTCGGTGGTCCCGAAAATGTTGGTCCCTGCTTCGGACTGTCATTTGGCTCGCTGCGCCTGCCGAGCACGAGTAGAGTTTCATCGCTTTTACTGGCGTGTTTTTTTTTTGCTTCTCGTTTTTACTTGCTGTTGTTGGTCGATGCCGGTGCTCTGCTGGTGCTCTGCTGGGACGGGCCGGAGGCTAGGAGGCCCAGCAGCATCAACAACAATTCCCTGCGAGAAAGTTTTGCCCACCGCTATCGCTTTCATGGACAGGAAGCGCATTATTTGTTTGCTGTCACTATCTTTTCGTCTAGCCCAGGGTCTTCCACCGCCACGGTTTTGCGCCATTAGACTTATGCTACGGCATCTCCGGATGCGCCAATGCATTGTTTTGGAGTTGTTCGGTGCGCGTGTTAATGCTTCCGCACCGCTCCACCGTTCGGGCGGTCAGTGGAAGATATGCTTTTGTGAAATTGGATCTCGTTCGTTCGCTGTACCGCTGTCCTCCCGATGCCTTCTTGCATAGTTTTTTTTTTTGTAGTTGGTCCATATCTCTTTCTCTCTTTTTTCCCACTCTCTCCTCCCGCTTCTTATCAAGTTCTGCAAAAGCCAGCGCCCGGCGGTGCAAGCAGAGCTGATGTTCTTGGGACCACTTCGGCGGAGACAGTTGTGCCTGGCAGGACCGCATGGTGGATGATGTTCATGGTTGAAGAATTAATTGGATAAATGAAGAAATTTATCTCTGCCTCTATGCTCGTCTCGTTTTTGTGTTCTTCGTTCCTCTTCCGTCACTTAGCTTTTGCGTCCGTGCTGGCTGGCACGGTACAGGAAGTGCACGGGGAAATTGTTTGGCCAAATTTTGGGCAGTAAAACTGTCGGCACTGGCGTCGCACTGCATCCGATTTCCGGGGTGCGCTACGGTGCGGGAAGGGCAGTGGTCCGGGCTTGTCGGTTCAACAGGGCATAGTAACATGTTTTTGTCAGCTTGCGCATGAAACCGGCACTCATTCCAAGCGAACGCTGCCGGGATTAACGATGTGACACGGACACTAACGATTTTGTTTGCTTTCCTTCTCATTGCAGGTAGCTACAATTTCTTCTCATTTGTCGACCGGCTGGTTTCGTGTGCTATGGGAATGAGTAAGCCATCGCTTAAATTATCGATCGCCCAGGGGAGGAATGTTTAATTTAAGTAAATGCATCTCTGCATGTTTTCGGAAACCACAAAGCGTTACGAGATTATTAACAAAATCAGATTTAAAAAAATAGGAAAATCTTTTCCAAGAATATTGAAAGGATGAAATGCTTGATTGTCTGCACATAATTTAATTCTCGCCAGTAAAGAGCATTTTTCTTCTTCACTTCAATGTCGATACGAAAATTATTTCTCCTCCCCCCCATCCACACTCTACAGCTCCATTCCTGATTGCTGTTTAACTCTCGGAATCTATTTATTGTACAAGTTATTTATTTTTTGCTCGCCATTTTTTTGCTTTTGCCATGGATGTTGCCCGGTTTGATACGGTAGTGCAGTTGATGCTGCACTGTTGTTGCACGGTCACTGTTGAATATTGAATTTGATTTGAAAATTGATTGAAAATGCTTCCTCCCTGCGTCGTGGAAGCATCGTGCACCCGAGCGGTTCGTGCATTATTTTCCAAACGCGTTCGCTATCACCATTTGTGCCCCAAGTGTGCGAGCGCCGTTGCAACCGCCGATGCTTGAATGATGACGCCCAAAGGCTCTCTCAATCCCTGTCATTCTGTCGGCGATCGGGCGCAAACCGGACCGGCGGCCAGTGCGGAGCTATCTGTGAACACGGCTCTTTATGCAACAGCGCCCAGCCCGTGCCGGAGCAATTTTCAAAACGCTCAAAGACCGGCCATTGTGGCGGTGCTGGCGCGTGGCGCGACACATGGTGCGGCAGGCGGGGAAATATTTGAAAAATGAAATAGAAAATAAAAGCAACTGAAACCGAACTTCAAAACCCAGCGCTTGGCCCAGGCACGGTCGGTTAGCTTGCACAATGCACGTGATTGAACGTGGTGCCCGCGCTGGCTGAGCTGCTGGTTGCTGCATTTTCCCCTGGCAAAACGGTGCCCCCGCCCCGTGCACCATTCCATTCGACTACCACATTTTTTCGCGTTTCCATTAGTCACCTCTAACCTTGGACGATTTTCCACCACGAAGAGCTGGGGCGCGCTTCGGTTCGGGCGAACCCTCGTTCGCCCCGGCTGCTAGTGGATGGTGATCGTATCGATTTTTCCCCCGTTCGAAAAGGTAAGCAGTTCGAGAGGCTACGGGCCCGGATCGATTTAGGTTTGTTTTGAAGCGTTATTAAACCACGAGCGAGTGAATGATTGAGCGAGCCGATTGCTGCTCGCGAAAGCGTTTGTCTTGAACCGTGCACCGACTCGTTCTACCGCTGCGCGCCTCGACGGAAGGAGAAACACTCTTGACCTACCCACTTAGCCCGGTCGCTTTAAGTGGCCAAGGGGTACAGAACCGGCTTTTGACAGGGCCTGAAATCTTCATCAACTCGTTCGAGATCGAGGCGACGTTCCCTCCCGTCCTCCGACGAGCGACACCCTCACCGTAGCTCCACCTGAAACTGACAAACAAAATTGAGATGGAAAATCGTTTGATGCACAAGGGATGAGGGTGGGCGAGGAAGAAGGAATGTTCCTTCGGCTGGCAGATCTTGGAAAAATACGTTCTTTTTTCTTGCCGGACAGTTGTAAGAAGGCATAAAATTTGACACCATTTAGCGCCAGCTCCTGGTGTGGTTGGCCTCTTCTACGGCAGATGGAAAAAAAACACCTCCTGCTAGGCACCACCCCTTACTGCACGCGGTCTCCCCATAAGCTCGAGTGAAAAAAAAGGAAATCCCGGCCATCCGCCCCGGAAATACCGGCCAGCGCAACCAGAAATCCCTTTGGTTCCGAAAACCCGCTCGTCCGCTACCAATGTCAAAAACTTTCAACTTTGAGTTTTTAATTGGAAATTAAAAACCAGTGAGAAATAAGCCATATGGCCGCCGCGCCTGGGGAGCGAACCTTTTTTTTTTAGGTTTTTTTCCCCTTCCGTTGTTTTTCCGTTGCCACGTTTAGGGAGCAGGCCGCGGAGGGACGGGAGGGGAAAAAAGTTTTGGCATGGTGTGGCAACCGGGCGGGAAAAACAGTCTGTTCGAACAATTTTCCCGTCCTCGGAGGCGCCTTAGAAGAAGGGGAATTTAAAGGGAATTGGAAAAACCTGAGCTGTACAGTGAGACTGAGAGTATGGTGGGGAAAGTTTTCCGTTTCGCTCTTGCATCGATTTTTCCCCGGTCGGGGATGGAATTATTTCGTTCTAGTGCTCACGGTGTGTGCAAAAGTTTGCTGATTGCTTTGAGACATATTAATTCTCAAAATTGTGATTTATTCAAAGTGTGTACTTTGGGAGAAACCGTACCTCCAATTAGTAACATGCATTTGCAGGACCTTTCCAGTCATTAATCGTACAAACACACCCCAAACTGGTCACGGTAAAACACTCCTCGTCAATTCACTGCTTATCCAAACGGGGCGTTCCGGGCAGTCGTTTTCGATCGACTTGCAGTTTGAGCGATTAGACACCTGGAACCGGGAACCGCTGCCTGGAATGCTCGAGAAGCAATAAAACGATGAAACGGTAGGAAAGTGGACCTATCAATCTACGACAAGCCCCGAACCATGTTTACCCCGTATCGGCACGCACGCTACGCTGCGTTTGCAATCCCTTTTTTAGGGACCTTGTTTTGCACGGTATCCTCCACCCTGCCGGGTCCCTTTGCGCTCGTAGTATGGCATACAATTATCCTTAAGTTAACCTAAAGCGAGATGTGCGATAAGACGTCGCTGGATGATTGGCAGCGCCGCGTTGTGCTGGCTCATCGTGCGGAAGTTTATTTGTGCTGATGATCTAACACCGCACCAGGCAGGTTGGGAGCGCAACAGGCAGCACATGTTAGCGACGTTTATCGGACGCGTTGTGTGGTGGCGTTTTGTTTTTGCTTCTGCCTTTAAATTTACCACCAAATAGCAGCATGGGGGCTGTTATTAGCGACACGGCATTTATTTTCGTACAATAAACGTATCAAACGCATTTCATCCGTTCCCGAACGACCTAGATGGCTAGGGGAATATGTTTTCCTATCTCTCGGTTGCGCGAAAAGAAAATAAAAAAAAAACCGACCTGTCCTTGCGCCCGGCCCGCTCGAGACGATCCGCCACTGCACGGGCCCAATCGTCCGTTAAAAACAATTAACACAACCGTCCATTCGGAGCGGGGTTGCAGTTCCTGGACTGGACGAAACCGCTCTAGCCCCTTGATGTGCCTGCCGGTGCTGTGTAACAACCTCATCAGGAAACTAATCGACCGTTGAAAGAGGTTTAATGAGTTTTATCACCCGCTTCGCACCGATGCTTCCATTTCTTGGGAATTCGCGCCCGACCATCCGAATGCACCTTCGGACGCGGGCTGTTAAGATCCGGTCACCGATTGTGTTGTGCTGGCGGAGGCAACCCGTACCAGGCGGTGCAGAAGTATATCGATCCGTGCGAGGTTCGCCGTACGCCGTCGATATCTCGCGGTGGCGTTCGCCGCCAGCCCGGCCGAGTTATCAAACGCCGCTGATCGAAATTATAAGGATTACACAAAAGTCATTTCCGAGCTTCGGTATGTGTATGTGGTTCGGTGCGCGTTCTGGGTAGAGCCTCGCGAAGCAAAACATCGCCCCGACGTTGACGAACTCGGTCCGGATGGTACTCGGGCCGCCACCAACTGGTGTAATTTATATCCATTCGATTCGTGCCCGTTTTTTTCTTTCTTTCCACGCGCTCCTGTCTCCTACCGTTCATCACCATCATGGTCTGTGATTCCTCGGAGTTTACACGACGCTGGACATCAAGGAGCCAGCCGGGGCAAGATCTTGTTCAGCGGTGGACCAATAATTAAAATCCTGACTAAACACCGCCCTGCCCTGACCGCGCTCGGATCGATTGGATCGATCGGTGGAAGATGGCGTTCCACTTTCTTTCGGGATGCGTCATGGCGGTGGGCAGTTGGGTGGCAGGCACTCCCGCTGCTACTGCTGCTACTGCTGCAATTGACATTGAGCTAATTATTATCTTTCCTGCTAGCTCCACGCTTCAATCTTCACGTCGAAGGCGCTCGATGGGATGGGATCTTGTTTCTGTGGTGTGTGGTTTTTTCCTTCTATCTTCCCGCAAGCGGCAAACACGCATCTGGAAGAACCGACTGACAGGCCCCACCCCCCCCTCCCGGTTGGCTTCTTGTTGGCATCGGGCACCCGCCGACGGGCATCATCAAACGGAGTCGTTGTGCCGCGTGTATCGATGTGTTCAAACGATTGCAATTATAATCCTGCCCTGGGATGGATCGCGTAATGGTGCGCATGGTGGTTGGATGGATTATGGTTGGAACATATCTTCCGCATCTTCACATCGGGCTCTCGGGCAGCAGCTGTGTGCTGTGCTGTGTGTGTGTGTGTGATATCATTTGCCCGAGACAGCAAAACCGGTGGAGTGAAAGCTCCTCCCTCTCGGCCGGCCGGGTCGAGAGGGACCTGCCTCCTCCGCCTGTCCTCCGCGGCCCTGCCCTGCCTCAGCCCGCGCTTTCTTACATAAGTCCTCTAACCTCTTTCTGCCATCAATCAGGTTCGTTGTTCGTTCCCGTGCGGTTGTACGCCAACGCGCAAAGACACTTCAAACTGTACCTCGCCGTCTGGAGAGGATGTGTTTAAGCCGTGGTCGCCATCGTTACGCTCCTCTACGCCGAGCTCCAGCTGACTCACTGTGCAATCGTGTGTTTATAGCACATACACCCACTTGAGCACCGTTTTCACTTCACTCCACACACACACACACACACGAGGGTGCCAATCGGCCAATCGCACCGATTTCAAACCAGTCAAGGAGCAACCATTTGACATGGCGTGGTGCGCAAGATGAAGTGGCCCGGCCCGATACAGGCGTGATGAATTTCTCACCCCCGAAACTGTGGCCACCTCCGGCCGGACTCAGAACACCGGCGACTGGTGGTGTTCTCCACAACCGCTGCCACCCGCCTCGATGCTGCCTGTAAAAGCTTTGATGCAGCGCGTCATTTTACATAACAATACACACGGTCCCAAACCACCAACCCAGGTGGCAAATGGTTCGCTAAATCACGCGGTGTACGTACGAGACACCATCAATCATGAAATGACCGCCACTCGCGACTGCATTTGCTGATCGTTTTTCTTTTATTTTTTTTTTCTCGTCCCGTGAGGGAGGAAGGAGGCGCACACACAAAAGCCCGGCTCGGTCGTACGTGCATTTAATTAATTTTACGTGCATCGATCACTGGTTTGGCCGGCGGTCGCCTCGTGCCGACGATCGTGCAGCCTGCGAGCCTGCGCTTCGATCATTAGCGCCGGCAGCGCCAGGTTCGCGCTAATTAAGAGCCTAGAGGAAGTTTCAAGGATAACGCTTACCTCGCTTTCGGTGTCCACCTTCAGCCCGCTCGGTGTGATTTTTCGGGGAGGGAGCGCACCCGGCCAGGGTCGGCCCAGATTTGCCAACTCACGGCGCTAATGCACCATCGCGCGCGCCACCGGCGATAACGATCGCCGATGTGCATTCCACCCGGTGACAAAATAGAAAAGCGGCTGCGTTTGCGGTTGACAAATGACACACAGCGCGAAGCAGCATAAAAAAAAAACATTAGCGGCGGCACGGGTTTCGAAAAGCATTTGCACCTAATGCACCTTTGAAGGCCGGGATCGGGTCTTGGCGCTGGCGATTCTTTTCCATTTTCACACGAGTGTCATCTGGTGTGTTTTTGTGATCTTTGGCTTCCACGATAAAAAAGAGGCGTTCTTGCTGTTCGATGATGAATTCGCAACATTCTGGTCACTAACTTGCTTGTTCGGTTGCTGGAAATAATCAGCAAAAAAACATAAAATTAAATAAAAACCTTCGCCCGCCGCTGCGGTAAGTTATACAGCAATCTTTTTTTTTACTGTTGTTCTTCCATTCCGGTTTGATTAAATAATAACAAATTCCATGAAAACTATGACGAATTCGCCGCCTTTGCCGGGCAGCGGGGCAGAAATGAACCCAAAGAACCCGGGGGGGTTGGACAAGAAAAAAAAATAATAGCGCTATGGCGGCAAATTTTCCCACAGCGTGCATCGATCCATGGCGCAGCGTTTTTCGATAAGATAAATCGGGCTGGCATCGGGAGGGGTAAAAAGATGAGCTTTAATATGCCACCGACGACGACGCCGACAATGAAGACGGAAGTTGACGGTTTCGTGCTGGAAAGCGCCAGTTTTCATAAATGCACCGAGAAGAGTCAAGATTCTCGCGTCGAGACCGAAAATTGGACCACATATTCTTGACGGACGGTCAATGCTCGACATCACAGCATCAATCAGCTGCATTAGAGTGTTCTCTCTCTCTCTCCCTCTCTCTCGCCTCCCCTTTTCCATTGTCTGGTTGAGGTTATTGTGGCGTTTTTGTTAATTTACCAGACCGAATAAATAATTCCGGCCACCTCAGACTTTTCGGCGAGCCTCCGCTGCACGATGCGCGGAAGGATTGCGTGCGAGTTTCTTCACGTGTGGGACGGTCCCGACGGCTCGATGTTCGGTTCGTTTAATTCGGCGTGGAAATTGCGTGACCCGCTCGCAGCAGACAACAATAATTTGTTCACCCATAAGGGGGAGTGTGTGTGTGTGCACGCGCGCGTTCGCTCAACCCATGACAATGGACCATATCGTGGCGTTTGGGT
>JXXA01011893.1:0-11342 GCA_000956255.1 Anopheles punctulatus | reverse complement strand
TTGTTCCGAAAGAGTTTAAATTTCCCACCCCATACGGGTGTGGGTGTGGTTCTCGCGCCCGTAGGAACAACATTCCGATCAACACCCACCACCACCAGCCAACGAAGAAGCAGACGCAAAAAAATATCAAAATAATATATCCGATGTTTGCTACAAAAATGGTCCACCACGCCACACGGGAAACACATCAACAACAGCTTCCCCACGGCTGCTCGATTCGGTTTGTTTGCCGATCTGCGGAAGGACACAGTGTAGAGGCCTATAGTGGGGAAAAAAAAACAAAACACAATTGCACCGTGAAGATAAAAAAAAATAGCGCCATCGTGTGTCAACAAACGAAAATCGCCGATAGATTTTATCACCATCGCCTCTTGTTGTGATAAAAATGGCCACATGTAACATGTGCGAAAAGCGTGATCGACATGCATGATTAAGCAACGGGGAAATTTACGATCTCTCTTTCGCTCGCTTCTGTGCCGAGCAAATTGGTTTGACATTCCCGCGATTCGGTGTTAGGAAGCGGTGAAACACTCCCGAAAAACCCGACACCGACTGATCTTTGGTATTTTTAATCACCCAGGGGGTTTAGATCACTCTGGGACATCGATCTTTGGCGAGGATGATAGAGCGAAAGAGCGAGAGCGAGAGGGAGAGAGAGAGCGAGAGAGAGACAGAGAGAGAGAGAGAGAACGAGTCGACGAGTTCGTCTCAGCCGGTGCCAATTTCCCAAGCACTAGCCCCAGATCTAAGGGTAAAAGCAAAAGTGTCCAATCTGTCTGGGCGGAGGGATTGCACTGCATTCTAGGGGGGAAGGCCCTGGTTCGGTTGTGCGTCCTTGTGCGTGTTTCTTATTTTAGGTTTTCTTTTGCAGCAATCAACACGCGACACTACACGATTGCCATCGACCTTTGGACGCGATGTGAAAGAAAAAGCATATCTAGAGCGCCGAGATCGGCCAGCGCGACCAGCACCAGAAGGAAAAATCCTGGCGAAGAAAGAACTGATAGATATCCATCCACTCTCGACCCGGTGTCACACCGTGCAATTTGCATGAATCATCTTCAACCCCTTTTTTAAATCCATCGGTTATTTTCGCACATTACTGGCCCACCACCAACTCGACGAAATGTACAAAGGTCAAACCCACCTCACATGCCACAACGGCCGACGGCACCTCGTTCCTGAGGTCCCACACAATCCCTTGAAAAAAATAAAACACAAAGACTATCTCCCTCTAGAGAACAGCACCTCACACCGAGCGAATGATATCGCCCGCTGCTGGTGGGTTGTGATAAGATGTCTGTCCGGATGAATAGCGCCTACGCCACCGCCATCCACCATTATCTTATCAGGCAATAAAATGCGAAATAAATACGAGATGTTAAGCAATGGACAATCAACCCTCGCTCGACGTGCGCGCTCTAACACACACCAAGCATGAAGATAACACAATGCGCAAAGGTAGTTGAGTGGAAGTAGACAAACAACGACTTCATCTTCCTCGGCTTTCCTTGACGAAGGGAACTAGTTTCTGAGCCACCTTCGGTACCTTCTAGCGATTTCTTGATATATCTCGACAAATCAGTCACCGCTAAGTGCGCTAAGAAAAGCACCGAAAGACTGTTGATTATCGATCAAATAAAAATGAAAACTGCCATACACACACACACACACGCAAACTGTCAGTTGGAAAGTTCTTGAAGGTCATGTTCACCACCGCCAAGGGTAGCAGAGGTTAGGATTTATTCATGTGCCCTCATCACGTAATTGGTCACCGTCACGAATGAAAGTCAAACGAACGACAGAGTACGAAGAAAGACGTCCGGAGAAGTTTGATCAATACATATTTCAACAGATTCCACGTCCCAGCCTGTCAGCGTGCTTTATGGTCATCCTTCGAGCCAACCACGCTGAGCCACGTCCCCCCAATCTCCCTGCCTATTACATTACTACCACTCATAATTAGCGTTCAATTAAGGCAAATCAAGCATTGGGTACCGAAAAAAATCACCATCCGGATTAAAAATACTCCAACAAACAAACACACGCACACACCAGGTATCGTGAGGTCCGAATTCCGGATTCGACTATATTTTCCGGAAACACTAACCTGATAAGCGAGTGGTGCCAATTGAGCAGTGAGAACTGCAAAAATTAGCGACTCTTAGTTTGTAACCATCACGAATCATACGTCTTTGTGTTAATTCTCGGACGGTTGATTCGAGCCTGTATCGTGCTACTGGTGTAGCTGATTTGACACGTACATAAAGGGATGGCAGCACAGCAGGGGGTAGAGACGACAGATAATTGCCGCCGTTGACCTGTGTTACTTCAAACAAGTGCACAAGTAAATGGCGCAGCAGTTGGGGCACTTCCTGCTCCTGGAACACCGGGAAGGTGAACGGTTTTTCCAACGTCCAGGCATCCGATCGGTCGGTGGACGCTCGTCCGATGGCAGGCACCCGCCATATCTTGTTAGCATAGGATCGAAGATAAGTTAAATCAATACCATATACCAGTGCGAGGAAGATGACACAATGATTTCTTCATCCAAATGTGATCGTGCTAATTGTGGCACGATCGGTAAACTCGTCCACGAGTCCAAAGGTGTGCGCGCTAAGATGCTCGCTCCCTGACCAGCAAAGGCCAGCCGGTGCCGATGAGTTGCACAAACAGAACCCCTCACACATTGGCGCCTCTCGTGGCAGGCATTACGACTAAGTACGCCGCTAAGGCCACTTGTGAGCCACTTGCGTTTTAGCCGTGTGTAATCGGTACAAAAATCCCCCTCGACCCGAACGTCCCATATTCCGGTTAGGACTGGAATTTTCGCTGCGCATCGTTGAAGAAATGGGGCTGCGGCCTGTCTCCTCTTGGCGCTCGCTCCCTGTGCTTGTGTGACCGGCGGTCTTATCGCAAACCCACGGGTCGTCGTTTGACCCGGCACAGGGAGCAGCCTTCTTTTTTTCTTCTGATACCAACATCCATCCCGGGAGGCTGGAGACCGAGCGAACACAATTCGACGAATCAGAACATCGCCTCGAAATTGCCTCTTTTTTGAGCGATCGAATCGCTGCACCAATCCGGACGGGGGGATTAATCTAGCACACGTCTGCCAGTGGTAAACAATTATTTACAGAACTTTTCCAGCCCGTAATCTCGCGGTGTCCTGCTGCTGCTGCTGCTGCTGCTGGACACGTTCACGTTCCAAGCTGGCCGCCGATCAGGCGATCGAACGCAGTGTGTGCGGCGATGTATATTTTTGGAACATCGCCGCGTAAGTCGGACGGACGTCATTCGGGACAGATCCGCGCCCGAGGTCAGGACCTGGCGGCTATTTATTTCTTTGGAAGTCATCTACTTTGTTTGTCCAGTCCAGTGGCGCGGCAGCACCACAAACAGTCCGGCTAGATTTGAATGAAACTCCTCCCTGCGGCGGCATGTTATCAGCATGGCGAGTGTTCTAAGACAAACCGTACACACACACACAGACATGACATTATCGCAATTTAAGAGGCCCTAAAAAAAGCACACCGAAACGAGCGTGTTTTTCATTTTCCCTCCAATGAAAGATCCGCACACTATCGGCCACGGAAACGTGCTTGTCGAACCGGATTACGGTGGTTAGTTGCGCGCTAGCAAGTTTCGACATTTGGAGGATCGACGCTCGAGATTTGACGAGATCGGAGACCCACCCGCAGGCCTGGGACAGGTTCTGTGTGTGAAGATGGTGAACAAAAAGCCTGGGTGCATTACATGTTGTTGGACCGCGAGTCCCGTTCATTTCCGCATGCAATCGCGCTGAAGGTGATCAACACTTGGCGAGAAGCTCAAGAACATCCCACAACAAAATAAATCCAAACGACGACAACCACGGCATTTATCTGAAACGAAAGTGAGCTGATAATCAACAACAATAACACCGTCAACCCCCTCCGCTATAACACGGAGCCTCTCTGCCCTCGATCGCACGGTCAAAAACAGCCCTTAACTGAGCTGATTACTGATCGTGCGCGGCAAAACAACGACCCTTTGCCGAAGCGTAGGACGAGGGGGAAGGAACGAACGTTGATGAGAGGACCGTAGCTATTTTTAGATACGCGTATATCCATCCAAATGGCGGCCAACGGCGCTCCGGTCGCTTGGCAGCAGTGGTATTGGTGGAGGCACGTTTTGTGCGTGATCATACGCATACGACTATCGTTCCCCTCCCCCAGGGCGACTCGAAAACATGGCGCCGCTGCAAGTTTCATAACTCACTCTCTCGCAGCGGGCAGAATCGAGTAGAAAATGCTAATCAACGGCGCGTTCGTTCGTCTCGAGATACACGAGAGTCGTTGCACTTGTGCACGAGACTGTCCTCCGCAATTTTATCGTGCATTTCGAGGCCTGCGAGGAAGCTTGTTTGGAATTGCAAAGGAAGTTGTCGGTGGCGAATGCACCGGACCCTGGCCAATGGCGAACGTCAAGAACGAGTCGTCCTCAGTGCAAGGAATAAATTGCTGTTTAGAGCAATAAAATCCAAGTCATACTCGCGGTTAGCAATTATCTTATTTTCTTCGCAAGCAGATAAAACCCAGGACCGCAACCAATCGCAACGGTGATAAGGGACCAACTAGGAGGCATGAAAAAATCTGTGTGATAAGAACCCGGTTTTAAAAAGCGATTGAACTGGTTTAAAAAAGACAGATTACTCATTTCCAAGCGCTATTGAAAGCAGCCGTCTTACTTAGCTATAAGAAAATCGTATGGCTTACGGCGTAGCCGTTAAAATCTCGGTAAAACCGTCTCGACAATTTGATTTTTGGAAAAAAAATCTTTCACCTGAAACAAACACTGTTAAATGGGCGTTTTGTGTGACGGAAAATTGTGCATCAAAGTGGGTGAATCCTTTGGTCTACCATCAAATCGATCATATATTGCTTGAGAATAACGTCACACTAGAGTACGAACATTAAACTAATGAACTAATGAACGATACGTAGAAAAAAACACCATATAAATGACCCAATGACCACGATTTCCAAAACCGAGGCGATTTCATTACATCACCAAACAAAAACATCGACGACCTTCAGAACGAATCCGAACCGCGCATTACCGCGTTTGTTTGTTGTTTTTATCGTGTTTGGTGGTAGAAATTGGAAACGATATTCCCCCTTTTCCTCTATTCCGCGCTATAATATGAGCCCTATTGCATAAGCAGCGAGCAAAATGTGCATCGGTCCCTGTTCGGTGAATGCATTTTTCGGAGGTACAGTTTCGATTCCGAGTGCCCGGTGTTTTACGTATCAAGTTCAAGGTCATGGATAAAATTGCGTCTCAAATAATCGCAATTCCCTTAGCATGATGCTGCTATAGCTATCCCATTCTCGCACTTCTTTCCACTCCATCGGGCGCTCTCTTGCACACCTCCATGACTAATGCGATCCCTGCTTGAGTCGTATTTGCTATGGAGCACACACGGTTAACACCACTACAATAAAAGTTGGCGAAGAACAGTTCCTCCAGCCAACTATGATTAACATGCAACGGAGGAGGAAGGTGAGTTAGATGCACATCAGCAGACGCCACACCGACCACCGGGCGAGCTAAAAATAGCCACTATTTTCATGTTATGAAGTACTCACTCACCGCCTCCACCGACCGGTTCCTGGTGCCGGAGTGTGTAAACAAGATAAAAAAGCATAAATATATCTCTTGCTGGAAATTGGAAACAAGCCCTCCGCCGCACCCTTTCGGGCCGGCCCAAACCCCTGTCCAGCGGTACTATTGCGACGCAAATCGAAACACCGGGCCCAATTACGAGCCCAAAATCATTTTTTGAGCCTGTTCGAGCCCCCTTCTATTCAGGTCCCTGTTTTTCGTGCGTGCGTACGTGTCGTTTGTAGCGTACACAAGAAGGCCCTTTTCTCGTTTTTCTCATACGGACGATGCAGCTCAAGCTCACGCACACCAGCGCACGTGATACGACACAACTGAATGTGTTTGTGCGTGGATAAAAACTACGAGCGTAATCAGCGCTAGAGGAATGCACTTTCCCATTTGCATATCGTCTCTCTACTATTATCTGCATTCCCCCGAGTTGCACATTTGCAACTACGAAACTTTATTCCAATCTCCTTAATATTCCCCCAGCAGCGCAAACTCACACTATGACGAGTACTTACCCTCCGGCGAATAAGTGAATGAAGGATTCCCTGTCACGCTGTGACATAATTTATCAGCACTGCCTTGTATATTTGAAGAGTTTGTGCCTCGCCTATTATGGGCCTCCAAATATTTCGTTATCTTTTTGGTGTGCAAAATAAAATTGTTACAGTTTCTTCTTCTTGTAGTTTCCGCAGAAACCGCACGCACACTATCTGATGCCGTTTCTATGGAGTTTCTCCACTTCGCACGCACGCACACACACGCGCATAAATAGTTCTTCTGCCTCTGCTCCTGCGTCTCCCTTATTCTCGTGACGAAATCAAACCGATCATTTGTGTTTCCTTTCACTCTGGTATGCTTCGGCTCGAGATTACGGTGATAAGGATGCTCCAGATACAGACACCCTCTTTCCCAGGGCCCTACCCGTTGTTGGGCGGAAACACGCCGTGCGCCGCGCGGAACACGCGCCTGTGATGTAATCGTACTTAGAACGTGCGCTTGGAATTTTGCCGGACCGGTAGTTGCAAAAGGAGAGAAAATTTACAGTGAAAATGCACCGATCTAATAAGCCTATACCAATGAAAACAATAATAAAGGGCTTTTCTTTTTAATCGGTTTGCGATTCGAACACGCACACACACACGGGCACACTTTTCTTCTCCACGGCACGTACACACAACACACGTCGTATCAATGTTCTTTTAATGCGAGATTTACGATGCGTAGAACGATTCAGGCTTTTCAGTTTCACAATGCGATGCAAAAAAAAATCGGTCTCTTCGTTTTTTATTGTTCGAATTCAGAGTTTATAGCATTAACTTTGACGATGAACAGCAGCGATTTCACACACGTCCACTCAGTTTGTTGATTTTCACCACATTGTTTGTTGTTTTAAGAGCTGTCAGCTCAGTCAAACCCCAGAATCAAATTCGAATAGACCTCCCAGCCTCCACAGTCAAGAGAGAGAGAGAGAGAGAGCGCGAAATAGCAATTTCAAACAAACGGTCACGGAAATCAGGGAATAATATACAAAAAGAGAGAATTCGTCGCGAAGAGAGATTCATTTGCATACGCACTATGGATTAAAGTCCATTAAAATATGACAAGTCAAGCATAAATGTTCGCTTAAAAATCATAATTCAGATTATTCAATGCTCCTATATATGGTTCATTTGGCTGCAATAATGACCATGTGTATCGTGCGTTCCAAAGAGAAATGGTACTGAATTTTATACCTTTATCGAACTTGGATTTACATGCCAAGTAGTTCAAAAAGTCCTAAATATAAACACCTTGGGTTGGGTTTAAGGGGTAATGTCACCACACTTGGAATAACATACATGGCCAAAAAAAAAAGTATTGCTTTCTTTGCAACATTTTTATTGTTTATTCATGAATCACCTAATAAATAGCACCTGTTTGTGGAAATCTTAATTGTTTTGTAATGAAGATAGAAACATCCGGATTTTTTTAACACAACATACTAATACAAATTTTTCCCATTTTACTAGAACTTTTGGCTCAAACAAACTGATTTTCTTATTTATTTTTTATTACGTGAAAAAATATTCATACTTCATGCCTGGAATTGAAATTTCCCAAAAATAAGAAACTTACAAATTATATGCTATGTGTAAAGAACAAACTGTCGATAAAAACGTGGTATGTGTGGACTGAATTCGATCAAATCACACAAAAATAATCGCTGCCATATGGAATAAGTAAACTTTTACATCTGACGCTACGAATCGATTCGCTGTTCAACATTTAGCGTCCTTCGTTTTAAAATTATCCATACTAAGTGGTTTTTGAGGGAGTGAAGTTTATTATATACCCATTGTGTTCGATACATCGCACATTCTTTGATCGATAATCACAATTAAGCTAGGGGGAGGGCAGAAGGGGGATGAATAATGTTACATGCATCAAGTACTTTCTCTATACACACACACACTTATGCTTCGTAATCTGACCAGGTAACGGTTTGCAACAAAACTTGCCGAAACATAAGTATAATACACAACGAAACAAAATAAGGTACAGCATCGCAACAATGGCTGGCGTTTATCAATGTACAAGTTGGGGAAGAAATTACAAGAATTCGGTGATGGATAATATTTCTTCCCATTCCCGCGGCGGAATAGATGACTTTTTCCCGCAAGTATCCTATCGTTCGGGGAAGCTCTGGTCTTAAAAACAGTGCACACATTTACGTTACTGGAATGGCCAAACAAACAGTACTGTCCTCCGGTGACCGGTGTCTCCACCACTCGCCGGAACTTGTCGGGGGATGTATCTAGCAAATTAAATAACAATAACCTTAAACACAATCATCCATGAAGGGTCCTCGCTTCGTCGCTGCGGCCTCGATTTTGAGTGACTGATTTGTGGAAATACTTTTTCAATTCTGGAACGAACAAATACCCCGTCAATGGTCGTGTATGATCTCTCTACAAGAAAATCGACAAACTTACCATCTTTGTAGGACTTCATTTGCTCGTTCTTTTCTTTTCGCGACGATAATTGTGCTAGACGATTGTGAGACACACGGATGATGTCTGGCAATCCGAACCCCCCTTTACTCCTTGTCACCCATCTTCACCTTGGAGGTCATGTAAATACCGACAATCAGGCCGAACAGACCAATGGCAGAACCGAAAATTTCGACGATCAGAATCTTTACGAATAGCGCTGAGTTGGCAGCATCAGCCAGGGCCGCACCGGATCCGACGATACCGACGGCAATACCGCAGAACAGATTGACCAATCCGACGGCCAGTCCAGCGCCGAACATTACATAACCGGACATCCAGTTGTTGTTGCGGATGTTCTCATTACCGGCCACCACGGACCACTTGAAGCTGTCCAGCATACCGGACAATACGATGGCCGTGATCAGTCCGTAGATGGCGACCGCCTCGCAGAAGATAACCGAGATAAGATTCTTCGTCTTGATGCGGGGAGCCTTCACACCACCGCCAACGATGCTCACACCGGTCGTGTGGATGCCCATGGCGGCTCCGACGACGGATAGGGCCACGGCGAATCCGATACCGAGGGTGGCCCACATGTACGGGGACGTTTCTTCCAGGAACCACCCGACGCTGACGCGTTCGCCCTTGCCCGTGAGGACATGGTAGAGAATCAGCACGGTCGCTACCGATACGAACGACGTCGAGAAAATGTAACCGAGTGTGTATCTCATCTTTGCCTACGCCGGAGAATAAGGGTCACAGTTAGGGGGCGAGATGGAACTTAGAAAATCGGACTGTATAACTCACTTTCTTGCCCGAGACGACCACGAAATTATTTTCTCAGCAGCCAGCAGCAACAAATACACAAAATTTCAGTCACAAGATCTCTCGATGTCATATGACCGAAAAAGAAAACGATAAAGAAAAGAAATCGTTTGACAACAGCTGTCAGGCTGCCAAAACACACTGGGTTGGGTCAAACGCGGATTATCCGTGGCAATTAAACACAGCAGTTATATTAAGATGTTTTAGTAAACTAGTTCATCGTACAGGAATGATTATATTGAGAATATTGTGCAGAGTTTTTTGTTGTTTCACCACGAGAACTTTCGCCAAAAATAACAAAATATCTTCAACCAAGGCTGCTACACTAATCTATAGATCGCTTGGCGCACTAGAAAACGTCAGTTTTTTCCCTCTGTCGTTGAATATCAAAACATTACGTCCCAATTAAAAAAAAAAACAACAAAAGGAAAATATTCCGTATGCGCAGTGGGTGATAATAACACGCAAAACATAAATGCTGCTGATAGTGGAAGAAAATAAGCATCCGAAAAGCAGCAATCATCCACCGATTTACGCCCCGCGCGCCGTATCGTCTCGAGTCTGATGTCCTAATGGCGGACGGTGAGGACGATAACGATGGGCTGAGTCTGTTCGATATCGTCTGGGAGGATGTGCTGTACGTGAAGCTGTTCCCGCTGCTGTCGTTGAAGGATCTATTCAGCTTACGGTGCTGTTCCCGGCTTGCCAAAACGTTCGTCGACAATGGTCTCGGCCGGCTGCAGGAAATCAATCTCTCCGGGAACAACTCTCCCCACCTGGAGGAGGCTTTCGCCGTCCTGTCCGAGAACTGTCGCAATGTGCGCGTGATTAATCTGGCGCGGTGCAACTGGCTGCAGGATAGCATCCTTTGCCCGTTTCTGCAGCACAATCGGCGGCTGACGAAGATAAATTTGAGTGATTGCCTCAATATTACGCCCCGCTCGATGCAGCCTGTTATAATCGGGTGCAAGCAATTGACAACGTTGAAGCTTTCGCATTGCCACTGGTTGACGATCGGGGCGATGGAGGCATTGACGTTGCACCACACAAAGATCCAGGAATTGGACATATCACATTGCGCCGCGTTGAACGAACGTTGCATCTCGGTGTTTCTGCTCAACTGTCGCATGCTGAATACACTCTCCCTGTCGAATGTGCCCGCGGTGACAGACAATCTCCTCTTTGCGATAGCGAAGCATTCCAAATTCATCAAAAATCTTAACTTGGTTGGTTGCTACACCATCACGGACCGGGGTGTCGGGTAAGTTTGGCGAGAATATCGAACCCATTTCTGTATACTTTTAGTATACTGTCTTCATTTCTTATCTCCCATTATGTAGAGCCCTCGCACTGTGCTGTAAAGAGCTGGAATCGCTTATGGTACGCGAATGTCCGCACGTGACGGAACGTAGCCTGGCGCTATTACGTGGCCGCGTTTTTATTGATCGTCCACGCGTCTACCAGCCGGACATGAACATGGTGCCGAACATGGGCTTCCCGAGGCTGTTTTTGCAGGTTTAAAGCAGCCACCTACTTGACGCCATACCAACTTTACATTGGACATAACCGGATAAAGTCGTTGGAAAACAGGTGTGATAGTTATCGTAGAGTTAAAAAGTGCGATTGCAAAATATTGTGTAAATATAGTGTGTGAGTTTATATGTGGTTTGATAGCATGGACGATACTTACATGCCATCTGTATACAGGGTCTTAAATTTTAAAATTAAACAAAATACACGTAAATTATTGTTTTCGTTTATCGGCTAAAACGCATAGTGTTTATTGTTTTCCCGGTTTTTCCTTGCCCTTTGTTTTGTTATTTTTCTTGACACCTTGTGGCTTTCCCTGTGCGTCCTTCTTTCCCGGCAAGCCTGCACTTTTCTTTGCGG
>JXXA01011888.1:0-25422 GCA_000956255.1 Anopheles punctulatus | reverse complement strand
ATAAACGCAAGAAAATAGTTAGACATCACATTCGATTACCACCGCTAACAACAAGTAAATCCGATTGGGATTATATATCATCTTAAATACATTTACCCGGCTAGTCCGAGCGCAGGGACACCAAAGGTAATAATGTAGTATTATTTACACCATTGAGCGTTCCAATAAACCAGAGACAATAATGTTATGAATTCCATTTGAGCAGATTTTCCTATCGACGCAAACAAATGGCTGTGCTCTGTTCAATTCACTCGACTTTGGCGTAATTCTTTACGTTGGATTATTGTCTTCCGGCTATCCTTTCGAAAGCTTATCCTTTTTCCCACCCGCCAACACGTCGGTTTCAGTTATATAACGAGCGAATCGTTGCACGGACCTGGCATCGGGAACGTGATTATTTACCGCAGTGGATGAGCAGACACTTCAAGAAATAACAGCCACGAATCTCGTACAACCACAATCTAGCCGACGGTGATAATAATGATAATGAAATACGACGGTAAAGCAGATCACCAAAGGGTCATCCTCGCACAGACGCACACGCCATCGTCACGAATAAGCGCGCAAAAATTCCTCCGCAAGGCTCGAGATTTGTTTCGTCGGAGAAAGATATCGCATCGCGTCTATCGGGAATGAAGCGCTGACCGCGCGGTAAAGAGTTTCATGAGACTGTTTAAGAAGGCATCAACGTATCATCTCCTCTCGCCTCGCCTGTTTCTTTCCCTTCTTTCCCGTGTCGGGAAGTCGAGCGAAACAAATTGATGAAATCGTTTTCCTGCTTTGCGATTCCGGGGCACATACAGAAGAGAAAAAAAACAACTTTGGTTCGCATTTGTTGCGGTGGTTCGCGAAGCGTTGTTCTGCTTCATGCCTCGAGGGCCTCCAAAACCGTGGCTCGTATGAGAAGGACCCTTGCCCCCAAGAGCGTCATCCGTTATCTGCCGCTTTCTTTCCCGCAAGCCGCTCTGCGCGCGCTCGCGAGAGTGCAAGAGGGCACCGGGCTCATCCTTGTTGCGGGCACAACATGAGGCTCCAAGGTTCAACCATTTCATGACCATTGCCGATAAATTAATCCTGCGATCATATCGATACCACGGCCGGCCCGACGGCGTTGTTTTCTTCCATCTTGTGTGAGTGTGATTACCCAGCGAGAACAATGCATGCCCGGCTTTTGGCCTTGCTCTTGGAAGCAGCTCCAGTTCCACAATGACCACCTCCTCCACGGGACCACAACAAATCGCTCCATTAGGTTTCGCGCGCGCACCACTCGCGTCATAAAGCGTTACCCCCTCCTTTGGTCCGCCGTTGGGCACGAAACACCACCGCCAACAACATACGCTTCTCCCACGGCCCGTCGGCATTTCAATCTCCTTCCTGGCGCGGCCCATCATCTGACGCGTCAGTCTCGTCAGCCCGATCGAGAAGATTAAAAGCCCGAGACATGGCAGGCTGATCGGTGGTATGCTAAACTCTAAAATGAAAGCAAAGAAGGATTAAAAGTTGGCCTCAGTCGCCTCAAGGGCACGGACTCACCTTGTCCACACACACACCCGCTCACGACAAGCCACGCGTGGAGCACAACAATTTGGTGTAAAGTTTTTGCCAAAGCGGCTCGTTGTTGGTGTTTTTTTTGTTTCCTAGCTTGGAACCAACCAGGTGCGGCGACGTCCTCCTTCTCATCAACGGCTGTGCCCCTCAACGTCGGGCAAGAGGCATAAATTTTCGTCTCGTCTGCGAAACGATTTACATCCGCTTCACAAGAGCGTCAAAGACGCCTTACTTACCACCGGCGAGGGGTTTAATGGTGGTGGAAGGATGCGGAGCGGAGAATTTTCCACGCCATGGGAAATTACATCATAAACAAAGTAGTGCGAATGCGAGGGAGAACGAACGAGAGGAAGGTCCTTCTAGTTCCCACCAGCTGCTTTACACTCCTTCCTGCCGTGGTGATTATGTTCCGTTGCCTCATGGCTTCGGTCGCCAGTTGACGGTGCGACAAATATTATGAGGTACGACGTTTCTGGATGTGAACGATTTCGTCCAACACGTTCCTAACAGCTTTACGGTAAGTGTTTATTCGTTTACCAACATGCTTTGTGCTGCACGGAACAGCTCCTTAGTCTTTGGTTGCTTTAGAGCACGCTAGTACGTCACATTTTCTTTGCTTTCTCGGGTAAGCTACCCCACGAGTTTGGGCTTTGTTTCAGGACAATCCATCGAGACAGCTACTAGAAGTCCACAGAGACAGTGTCAAATGGCGTAGCTTGCTCCGGAGAACACAAATTCGTACCAAACGACCCAACCGTGCTGGGTGGCAATCTCCTCGTACGAATTCAAAAATCTTCAAAAATATTGCTTTCGACGACTCGCAACGCTATGCCGCGTTCACGTTCACCATCGCACCGGAGTCGTCGTCATCGTCGCCGTGGTGGTCGTCGGTCTGTGCACGAAACATTTCGTTTCATCTCTGAGTGGATTGTGCCAAAAGTGGACAAAATATTGAGCAAGCGATAAAACTTAATTTACTATCATTTTTTATCATATTTTTTTTTGCGCAACGCACGACAAACGCGACTGTTGCACGGTTCGAGTTCTTCAGCGCGGCGAAGTGATCTCATATGTTTGGAAAGATTCTTTAACCCGCGCGATTGTTGTCGCGGCGAGGCGTGGGTCTCGCGGAATGGGTCATTTATCGCTTCTTTATCAAAAATGAGGACAACGAACGGACTCACGGGCAGTAACACAAAAAAAAAGAGTGAATGCGCCCACGTCGTCTCTTGGGGCCACGTCCGCCCATAGCTGGGTCGATAACAAAGCAGAATAAAATCGCCAAGTCGCCTCTCGGACACGAGGGAGGGAGTGTTATTGCATTCATTAATGTTTTGAAAACGCTGCTGCTGCAGTAGACGGCGGACCACGCGGAAGAAACGAGCGCGAGAGGAGCGAAGCGGGGACGGGTCGACATTTATGACAGACAGATAATAATGGACGGATAAACAAGCTCTTAAAAAGGAGATCCTAACGCATAAACATTCCGCCCGACAGTATCGCTATATTTTGTTAGATTTTAACAGCTTTTATACTCCGCAGTGTGGTCGTACGAAATAACAAAGAAGCTCTGACGTTGTTCGTGCTGCAGCTCACCTGCCCGCTAATGCATCAGTGACAACGCCCCGGAACTCACCGCCCGATGGTTCAATAATGCACGGGTGTAAAAATAATCTACCACCTGCAGCGGTGAGCAGCAGCACAATACGAACTCGCGCGTGCATGCAGTGACACCCGGCGGGAAAAAGAGTTCATCTTCATTTGTTAACACATTCGTTTCCGCGGCGGGTAGATTAGGGTGAAGTGCACATGCAATATTCATCACAATCCGCAAATAAACCAATACGCTCTGTTGCACCGCCGGAGCAGTTTATCGTCAATATGGCGGCCGAGTAGTACTGCAGCTGGTGCTCCATAACAATGGCCAGCAGGGTTGACAAAAAAAAACCCCAGCGGTGGTTTATGCTATTTCGTGCTGGCTTTGGTGTTTGGTTAGGAAGATTTAATACGGTAGCAATAAATGAATGGTGTTGTATTTGGCTACAGTGACAAATCTTTTATAAATGTAAAATGAAGTTCTTGAGCTTATTGTGTTATATTATAATATTTATACAATAAACATAAAAATTTGAAAGGTTAACATTACAGCAAACATGGCTTTCTGCAGGTTTTATACGAGCGTTACAATTTTTATACCAAATTGAAATGCATATGATACGTTTTTATAAATATTCTGCGCTCGGTTCAAACACGAATGAATGAGGCATCAAGAAAACTAATTAAAATATTGATCAAACGCTTATTGAAACATTAATTCAATTATTTGCGCTAACAATGTCAGTTTCAACGCTCGAATTGTCACCGTGTACGTCACCCATACACCCGAGTACACTGCGCAAACAATCCCACATGTCAGCAAAACGAGCACTCAAATATTCCCACAACTCAACGAGGTTGAAATATTTGATTTGGTGGAAAAAAGTATCACATAATCCACAGCAAAAGAAGAAAAAAATAACATCACTCGTTACGTTACAAAAAACAAAACTCTTGAGAGCTACTGGGAGGATGCAACCAGCATCAATGTTCTCGAGCAGGACACGACACGACAACGGCACTGCTGGCCTTTGAGCGAAATATTTGCGGACGTGACGAATATAAAAAATAAAACTGAACCAAAAAAGAGCCCCGATCTGACCGCTTTGGCATGCGCTTTTAACCCCAAAAACTCATTCGCCACACTCGAAAACAATAAATCATCTCTTGTTACCGACCGTCATCGGTTTAATCAATTTAACAGAACTTTGCTACTTCAGTTCCGTGAGAGGGTGGATGGAGGTTGAGGCTCAAATGGAGAGGAGCAAAAAAACTATGATCCGAACATATTTTCCGTTACTATCGGGTCGCTTTCAGGGGGGGTAATGGGGGTGGGGAAAACTGGGAACGCAACAACCACAGCAATCATAACCATGGGAGGTCGAACGCATATTCGCACAACCACATGAAGCATATCCCGGTTTTCCTTCCGCTCAAACGTGAATCCTTCCCTTTTTCTCTTTTTCTCTCCCTTTCTCTCTCCCTAGGGACGCTTCATAAACCGCATTCTATCACTCACGGTTCAGCACATTCCTATCGCACGCAATCTATCTCACTTCGGCGATACGCAGCACACGAGCAACTCCTGCCGGCGAGAATCCTACCAACTTCACTGGGAAAGTTTTTAATCTCCCCTTCCATGGGGCATGAGGCCACAACTTTTCCAGCGGCAGGGGAAATTTGCATGGAATTAAAGTTCATGCAAAGGCTCTCTCTCTCTCCAGCTGGGATCGGGGTGTATTCAGGCACGTATCAGGTGTTAGAATAAATTACAACAAGCATCGACTTGCACGCAACACGCGATCGGAAACCGTAAAGTTTACGGTTCGTATTGAGCAGTAGCAGAGAGAAAAAAAACAGAACAAATTCCTGTGGCTGAAACTGTTTGGAGCCAACAGTTCCTCGATAAAAAAAATGATACAACTGGTTCCTTGAAATGAGATTAATCATTAGATGAATATGAATCAAAACAAAAAGAGAAGAGTGCCTCAAAAAATTGCCTCAATCAAACAGAAGACAGGATCTTCCATGGAACAACCTCCACCAATCGTGACGACGAACGCGTGTTTTGAAAGACATTTTCACGGCTAAAAGCTCACATAAACTTAAGGAGCGCCACAGCACCCCGAACAAGCAATTAAGTGCGCATTGCCATCATTCACTCCGATCGACCATTGCACAGGCCCTGGACGCTGGAGAGAGCACGCCCGTAAAGCGCTGCAATTTACGGACATCGTTAAGTTCGTCTCCAATCATTTCTCGGCAGTGTAAGTCCGCCAGCCAGTGTCCACTCATTAACACGCGTGATTGCACCACGATCGGGGCCTGCGTCCATCCAGTATATCACCGAGTGCGAGTGCTCGCGAACGCGCTGAGGTCTTAATCTGACTAATTTCCGCCCGGGATGGGCAACAACTTTGAGCGAGCTGACGGAAACGTCACATAAATATTCATAAATTGCCCATTCGTCTGGCGACCGGGGCCGCTGCCAGCCAGTGAAAGGGAAACACGCAAGGCACGCTGGGGATGATTTTATATAGGAAATATATTTGTTTAATAGTCTTTAATTTGGCCACGTCGTAAAGTCAACCTCCCGAACCGTTCCAGAAGGAGCGCCGAGCGCACCGTACCGAACCTACATCACCCGAACACGACAGCAACTGACAGCGGACTTTTGGCAACTTTTCCCGTGGTAGGAAAGGAGGCAAAGAGAGAGCGACAGTTAGCAACCGAGAAAACACACATATGCTTGTTCCTCCGTTCGACCACATCCGGTTGGAAGGGGCAGGAGGCGTTCGAATCTTCCCAGCAACCACGAACGAACTAATTATCGATGCTTCCTGGGTAGCGAGAATTGGGTCTCCGTTGATTGGCTATCTCTCTAGAACACACGCATAATTTTGAATTCTCGCCAAATTGGCACTGCTTGGTCGGGCAGCCGGTCCACTTGGAACACTTAACGAGGTGAAAAATGTTGAGCTTAGATGTCCCTCTCTTCTTGGGGTCTGATCTCCACTGCTTCCAAGCGTTATCAAATACGGTTGAAGGCTTGATGCGCTGAACCAAATCTGGATCACAACGCGCGGAAAGAGCCGAATTCCACAGCCATGACCGCCGACAAACGACACGTTAATTCGCCAATACAAAGTGGCTCGAGGCGGGCGAACAGCACCAAACCAGAACACACAATACACCTTTCGTGCGCCTCTGCAGAGATGATGCGATACGCCGAAAGCTCGATTCGATGCGGCCCGGCACACGTTGTTGCTATAAATAAGCGAACTTTAAATGCTGTGAAAAATGTTTAGCCGACTTTGAACGTATCCATGATTAATGATAACCCCGACCCGTTTCGCTTGATTTCGGCCGCATCATCCTGCTCCGCTGGCCGACCTCGCTGCTGCTTTGACTGTTTTATTTCTGTTGGGGCACAGTTTTTTTTATATTTTTTTTATTTTCATATTGTATTCTTCCCTTTGTAATTCAAGTTTATGTCATCATTTTCCACGACGATGACCGAACACATTTTTTACGTATTTATTTGACGCACCGAACGGATCGGCGCGCAAGTCAGCATCGAAATATTTGGTAAAACTTCATCTGCCTGAAGAGGGTTCGCCTCCCTTTGGCAGGGAGAGCCGGTGTGAGGTTGACATATCCGCCGCATCACCTTCGCCGTCTAATGATGCCATAATACAGCGCGGGAGCGAAAAAGCTTCCCAGCGCAAACCAATCGTCAACGCCGAATATTGGAAGCATTTTTTTCGGTCCTTAATAACCAACCCGAAAATCCTCGAAAGATGACCAAACTCCCGTGTCCCGTGCGCAGAGCAAAACAAAATAAAAAGGCATTAAGGGTGGGGTAGTGGAAAGAGGAAAAAAACCATCATCAAACGG
The DNA here is from genome assembly GCA_000956255.1 of Anopheles punctulatus. Lineage (NCBI taxonomy): Eukaryota > Metazoa > Arthropoda > Insecta > Diptera > Culicidae > Anopheles > Anopheles punctulatus. Next base: position 18,381 of record JXXA01011888.1, on the reverse strand, counting down.
CTGAATGGGTTCGTCTCTTCACTTTTCACTTCGTTACGTTTCTGCCGCGTGCGTTGCCTGCAGGGACAAGATAGGTCCATCAATTGCCAGCGTATGGCCTCCGCATAAACGGCCGGGATATGGACGCGGGACGGTTGCCACAGGTATTATATGAAAATGAAATAATAAATTATTGTAGCTTATTTCTCGGGCAAAACGGAAAAAAACCCATTACGAGGCTGTTTCGTGTGGAGGAAGGGCCCCCCGGGCGTGCCCGAAATTGAAAACGAAACTTCGGAAACCCGACGGTGCGGTGTGCGGTTCCTATTAAACCGCTGGCTGGCTGGATCTGAGCCGTTCTGTGGTGGGAGAATATCATACCCGGGAATAATGGAAGACAAACACGGTCGGAGAAAGAATGTTTGCTTCCACTGACAGGTCCCAGAAATCGAAAATGATCTCGCGAGCACGATCGCCACCACCGGATGGACACAATCTCGTGTGCTCGATTAGCAGCCCAGCCCAGCGAGGGTTGTGGGGATGAGCGAGTGGGGAATCTGATTTTACAAGCCCTTGCCTTGAGTCCAATTAAAATCGCGATTAGAGGCGCTCTAAAATATTCCAAAAATAACTTGTACGATTTCCGTAAATGGAAGTTGTCTGACTTCAGGAACATCATTTCAAGCCTTGGATCTGTTGAAATCTTCAAGAGCTTCCACATTATTGTGAAGAACGGAATTGTTAAGCCAAATATTAATGCCATCATATACCATAATAACAAGTTCTAGTTCACAAAACCAAAGTTTGCAAGTCTTTGTGCGATTTGCCCATACGAAGCTAACCTACAACAAGTCTTCAACAGTTGCTCCAGATATCAAACATGGCCATTTCCTGGAGCATTCCCAGGCACAAACGCACTCACGCACACGAGAACAAAGCAACATATATTTATGAGACTCTTTCTTCGGCTTCACTCCGCCCAGCTGAAGCAGGTGCTGCTGCCGGGCCAGTCTTTCCACATTCATCGTCCGCAAAGGCAGGCCCGGGAGATAAAAGCACCATGAAAACTAGCCAGACCATCGCCGCGCGGGGAGAACCGGTCTCTCTGTTCGCTACAGACAGTTAATCATCGTTGAAAAAGCTCGTATCCTCCCCGATTTTCAAAATCGAACTCGGTTGCGGTTCTTCCTGTACGTTGTTCCTGCCTTCGCCACCACCGGCCGCACACTCAAACACAAAACGTTGAATTATTAACCTTGTTTTCGTACGAAATGAGGCCGCTGAAGGATGACTCGGTGGAAATTTGTTTCCAGCCCTAATAACGCCCGGGTTCAAACATTTTTGGCTCGCCATCGCCTTACCATAACAGGAAGATGCTGGCCGCACTGCGATTATTGTTTAGCCGCTGGAGCCTGCACACACCCTACGCAAACGGTTTGACTTTTGTTTACGCACTACCCATTCGTTCTTTCGAAGGGAAAGGTTCCAACTTTAGTAACATGATAAGCATTCGCTAGGGAAACCTCTTCATCACGCACGCAGTTGCGGGACGTGGTGGATTAGGGCTGCACGAAGTAAAACCACAACAGGGCACACAGACATGGCAAACCCTTCCCGGAATGGAAACCGAATCCTTCTGCTGCCTCCAGGATCCCCACAGTGCAGCGCGTACGAAACGCAGCCAACGAACTTGAAATTGGTGCGAAATTCTACTCCGTCTGCTGGAAGGACTCACTGCTTGGGAGTGAGGAAGGGCCGGGGCCGCTGTTGTGGAGCAGCTTAATTTTGCATCCAATTTTCCCTTTTCAAACGCCTTGCTGCCGCCGCTCGGAACCATTTTGTTCATTTTAACGTCCTCTTACTCGCACACATGTTGTGCATCGTGCTGCTGCTAACATATGCGCTTCGCACAGCAAGCACAAAACAAAACTTCTGAACGAACGCAAAGCTTCGGCAGGAAAACAGAGCAGCAGAGAAAACAAAGCAAAAAATGGCAAACAGAAGGTAGGCGATGCACACACGGACTCTCGATTTTTTTTTTCGCCGTTTGGTAGCCATGTAGAATGCAGAATATGGGCGCGGAGTGGTTGTTCGACGCAAAAGTGCCGCGAGTGTTATTCATCTTGCGTCGTCGTCGGCATGGTTTCGCCTCTTCAACACACGTTTTAATTCGTTTTCGTTCGGCTTATTGTTTTCTGTTTTATGTTGCGCTGTTTTATCCTGCCCGTAAGGCTTCAACCAGCCGAGTGAGGTTTTTAATTCTTCCCGTTTTTTCTTTTTGCTTCTCGAAATATCCCGCTCCAACGATATCGCGTTGCTTGTACTCTTGTCAAGCGGAATTCAGCGGAACTTCCGGCTCCACCACTTGCCAAACGAATACAAGCCATAAGCGGGCTCTTCCAGTCGTAGGGAAGGCGTGTTTCCGCCGACTTCCCTTAATGGATTAAAAACGAAAATTAAATGCATTACACCGAGCGCGCTGCAGGATTTCACTTTCTCGCTTGTTTTGTCCTTGCATTGTTTTATTATTTCCTGAGTAGGCTAGTGAGATATGGCTCATTATTATCTCGTTTGAATAAATATTACCAAAAGGATTACGAAAAACGGACGGGTGGATTTTTTTGTTGTAAAACTCCAACTATGAACAAATACGATCGTCCACTTCTTCTCTCTCTCTCTCTCTCTCTCTCTCTCTCTTCGTTAAGAGATTCGAACAGAATTCACAATGTTAATTCAATAACTTAAACATTACACAGGCTACGTGGATTTCCTTCCCGTTATCAGCGGAACGCGCATCCCAAATGAAGAAGCATTAAAGAAATGCATAAATACATAAAAAGACATCGGAATCCAAACAGTACGCAAGCTGCATTTGTAATCATACAACGGCAACAACAAAACAACGGACACACACACAAACGCGCGTGTCAGAGTACGATCACCGGACGCGCCGGTGTCGGTGTGAGGCATTTCCACAACCGGTTCCCCAAGGATAGCCTGCTGCCGCCGCCGGTGCGGTTTGCAGGAAACCCCTTTCGGGGCGAGTTTGACGAGCATGGAAAGTTCTTGCCTTCATGCACAAAGCAGGGTGAAGGTGGAAGGTAGTGAGCACGAACATGCACGTACACCAAACACAATGGAATCGGTGGTGGTGGCGTGTGCAATGGTTGGATGAGGGAAAGATGTGCGCATTTAGTTGAACATGTCTTCGCTCCTGGCAAACACGATCATCCCCCCCTTGGTTGGCTTGTCGGTAAGGGCGAGGGTGAAGTTGTGGAAGAGGAGGTGGTGGAGAGGGGGGGGCGGGTTTCATCATCAGCGCTCGATTGTGTGTCGTTGTCCGTTAGCTGTTTGCTGCAGCAAAGCGCTTCAAGAATGGTCGATCATGGCAGCATAAGAAGTTGGTTCGAGACGGGCCGGTTTCAGTAATTTCCCGATCGGAAAGTGGGTTCCAGTTTTATAGACCCGGGTCTCTGTGTGATAGGCAATTCAAATATTCTAACGTGGTTTATTGGTCGCCCGTGGAACATGGTTTTGAACAGGGAAGGGGAGATAAAGTAGGGGAAGTCTTGGGCCTGTGGCTGCGCAAAAAAGGCACAGAAAGCAAAATAAAACAACGTCTAGTAAAACATCCCAATAAAACTAACTGAGATGTTAGTTTGTAGGACATACCGTTGTGCCTATCCTTTCGTAAGTTGCTCCCATGCATGAGCAATAGGGTTATAAAGTTTGTAACTGTATACGTGCTTGAAGAGCATAAAGTGGAACATTATTCGATGGTTTCTTGTTATCCGCTAGATTAAAAAAAACTTTAATTGGACAACCTATTTCTAACCTCAATTTGAAATGAATAGGTCTTTAAATGTTTCTGAAAACAATGAAAAGATCCTCAAATCCTCTATCAAAAACATCCAAAATTAATTGCTCGCAGTGTCCAAATAAGCCACGGAGCTACGGCAAAATGTCTGATTCAAAGAATTCCAAGCGAAATTGTTTGCCACATTTCCCTACAAGACAGCACCATTTGGGTTCGAATACCAGCAAACGATTGGGGCATCCGCGGATCCAAGCTTTCAAGGTCCTCGCCAGCAACGCAACCAAACCCCGAAATGACTTACCGCTCGAAAGTTTCGCCGTATGGCACCCTTGCCCTACCTGCTGACGTAGAACGTGTTCGCTTACCTGAAACAGAGCAAATAGAGAAGAAAACATGATTAAATAAACAACTCGCCATGATGGTGCAGAACGTGGTAGACAAGCCAAGGCACCTTCTCCTTCTTCCCTAAAAACGCCGCTCCAACGAGCAACAATCTCCAGAAATGAACCAATCTTCCCTGCGCCGGGGGCCTTTCGTTTTCAGCTGTGAAATTAATTAAAATGTCATTTTCTTCGCCGTTGGTTAACCCCAGCGCGCTACGTGAGTCTAAGCGCTTTTTTTTTTGTTTATGGTAAGAGCAAGAACAACCGCGCTACTCCGTGCGCGTCTTTGTGGCTGGAGAACTTTGAAGAACCCACCCATTGACTCGAACCACTTCGGACGCCACACTGAAGGGGCAAGAAATCGAAAGTCGATACGATCGATCCGGAGCAACCGTGAAATCAATAATCTGCTTTCGATTGCTTTCGGCTTTCGGCTTCGTTTCGGCCCGAAAGACTTAAGAGTCCACTAGAACGTTCCTCCAACCCTTTCGACGCACAGTGCGTTGTTGCTCCGTCACAGCTGGTGTCGGATGGATGTCGGAGAAGTTCGGTGTGAATATTTCTCCTCCACTTGGTGGTACCCTGACGAAGTAAAAAGCGAAAGCCACAGCCTTTCTCACATTCCTCGCACGAAAGCGAACCGAGATGCCAACGAACCAAAAAGCATCGAAACGCAGCTAAACCTTGGTCCGAAACAAACAAAAAAGAATCTGACGAGAAAATAACTACGGAAGACGGGATGATACTGCGGTGGGAAGTTCTCGCAACGAACACATCTAATGCGCCCCAAATGAGTATCATAGATTACAAAACAAGCACCTACGATGATTCGCGATTCCGTGGGGTCGCGCACCATCCACGGCTGAAAGCTGCCGTGGCTCGAATGCCCTTCCTCGTTCGGTAGGAAACGGTAGCTCAGCGCCGTACGAGCATTCCTTCAGAATAATTGCGAAATGACTAAACAATTTCATTCTTCCTGCTTCTTCACGCCGGCAAGTGTAGCTTACAGGCGGCGCTGTCAAATGCTTGATATTTCATTTTTTTACGATGGCGTTGCTGGTTTCATAAAGAGATCAACATAAATTAATGTTCAATATTCCTTCGCAGATTGCCCGGTTCACAAGATCGCAAGTTTTTTCACATGATCTCAAAATGATCACAAAATAAGCTTCATGTGAAAATCAAAGATTTTATGGGGAATACGCTCTGGAGATGGATCTCTAGGATCTGGAGTAAACTGACTGGATATATCTTGGACTTCAATTGATTTTGAAGCGATTGTGAGATATCTTTGAAATCTTGAAATACTTCCTGTAATTTGGAAACAATATCAAGATTTTGAGCAGATTCCAAACATGTCTGATAGTATCGACTACAAAGTCTCAAGATACCACTGTGAGCAACAATTCTGTGGCATGAACTCTGCTCCCAACTCTCGTGTATCACGTGACTACACCGCACAACGGTTGAGTAATGACCACACATCGGAACGGAAAACCATTCCACATGATGACTATCCATAACCGTGCCTAGAAAGAGGGTACTACAGCTCAGCACATCTCCACGGAATCGGTGAAGAATAATCAACAAATTCGTTCTTCCTCCAGACAAAACCCATCTCATCACCCAACCAGAGCAAGAAATCGCCACCCCCTCCCCGGGGAAACTAGATGGATGGATTCCCGCGAACGGCCACTGATGAGCTGCCCACATCAAATGAAAACTGAAATGAATCCATTAGCTCACTCATTTCGCGCTACATTCGCCATGAGCATTGAATCCTTCCATGGCGCGTCCAAAGGTCTTGCAAAAGCCTCTCCCCTTCAGGCAGAAAAGAACATAGTTAATCTAAGCACCGGCTACTACGCCAGACACCAACGCCGTCGGGTGGCCCGATGTGTTGGAAATCCTAATTTGCACCAGAGCTTAGCCATCCGGTGTGCGTGTGTTTGTGTCGGTAGGAAAGCTTAAGACCTTCGCTCTCACTCTCCACAATTAACCGCGCACCTTCGCGAACAAGCCCGCGGTGGAGGCAAGTGAAAATCCCGGAGGCAACATACGCTCTTTGCCACCACCATTGGCAAGTTCAGCTGGTTCTAGTGGTGCACCACTGCTGTTCTTTCCCCTCCCGAGGCGTAGCAAATGATGTTGACTTCAATTTGAAAGCCTCCGCCATTGCGACCGACCAGCATTCAAACGTACCCTCCAGGTGCAAAAACACACCTCCCCGGGACTGTTGTTTGAGCCGATCCGCAGGAGAGAAAAAAAAGTGCCCTCCTTTTTGTGCTAGTTTCCTTCGCGTTTTCCACCACCGGTAGCCCGGAGGCTACGTAACGCGGGTGGAAAATCGGGCTCGGGCGCACAGAAACAACCGTGCCCGACGTGTACACGTTCGGTTTTGTTTGCAGTGTAAACGATGGCAGCGCGGTACTGCTGCAGACCATGGGAGTCGTGCGTACTTTTTGCCCTCACCATTCGTCGGCAGGATTCTCCTGCATACGGGGCATTTCTGCTGTGGCTCGGTTTTTCACCACCCCCTCAGGGTGGCAGTGAATATGTTGCCACAGAAGCCAAGTTTTGATAAATATCTTCCGCAAACACTTGACATCTTTCCCCAGCTCGCCCAGCTCCTGAGGGAGAAACCGTACTTTGTGCTCCTGTGCCGTCGGTTCCGGACGTGGAGAAGTCAGCCAACACGATGCCCTCTACACGATGTATCAACAGGACCTCATCATTCCGACCTCCCCCAAAAGCAGTGGTGGTTTGGCGATTTGCAGTGCTAAATTTTGAGATAAAATGGGCACATCTTCTCCACCTCATCTCATCTTGGCCACCGTCGCCACACCACAAGCACGGAATAAAGTCGCCTGTTAATCGCTTAATGCCTCAATGCCCCATCCACACACGCACACAAACACTCACAACCGGTGGCAAAATGTTTGCGGTTTCAGTGAGAATAATATTGTCTCAGCCCCGGAGTGGCTCAGAGGCACGGTTCGCGTTCACGGTTTGACTTTGTTTTCGAAAATTTGCCGGCACAGGGACGACGGCCCGGAGGGCCGAGGGCGGAAGAAACGCTGCTGCTGGGCAAACATGCTTGGGTGCCAGCGTCTCTAACCGTAGGCTGATCAGCACGACTTGCGTGTCGTTGCGTTGCGCCACAATCAAGACGAATCGTCGCTGCGAAAACAATGCGACGTCGATCTCGTCGTAAGCCGAAAGAATAATGCAATCAACTGGCGGCGGAAGCAATTTGTTTTTCATCTTGTTAACACAATTTGTTTACACCTGCAGGCCAAACACAAGCGGAACCCCGGTCGGGCAAAGGTTCTACCATCAATCAAAACGCGACCGTGGCAAGCGATTATGATTGTTTTGCCGCAAGTGTTGTCATTGTAGTGACGTTGACAACAGTGACGTTTTGTCATTGTTGAACTCTCCTGATGGTGGACATTGAAAGCGACAAATAGAGCAACATTTTGTTTTTAAAGACATGCAAAATACAAGCAAATATTCCAAGAAAATTAAAATTTGGTCCTTCGTGCCGGATTTGCATCAATACAGACTAGTTGCAATTGCATCGTATTGTGACACAAATTGGATCATATTTCTTGTAACGAGTTCGTAGTATCCAACATAATCACTAGCCCCTTCTTCCATGGATCTAAAAATTTCTCAGCTCCTTTTCCGCAGCGTTGCACGATTGGTATCTATCCAATTAAAATGCACCAGTTATCTCCGACAACTGGTTATAAATTCATCATGTGACCTCATCATAAACCCCGGCAAACGAACTCATAAATCGCATCGCATGGAAAACTTGAGGCGAATTAAAAGACTTCCCCACACGCACACTAGCATCTCCGAAAGCACAGAAAGAAAACACCCGAGAGAGAGAGATTGGTGCAGAGCATACCGGAGCGGCATTCAACGTTCATAACGAGAAATATTCAAATCGAATGACAACTGCAGGGCGTACTGCTGAGCAGATGGATGACCGTCCAGGCCATTCCTCATTCCCCGGCGCAGTGTGTCACGTTCGGCGGAGGAGCGGACCGTTCCCATTTTGCATCCGTTTCGTTGTTAGTTTAAGGAATTAAATTTAATTGAAGGCTTATTTGCCGTGTCACCGGAGCTCTGGTTTGTGCATGCGGGCAAAGCATTTTTTTTCCTCCACCCGCCTACGCTTGCTCTCTCCCAAGAGACTCGAGACACATTTGCTTGGGACGTGCTGTAACCTTTCCGACCATCACACCTAACCTTGGACCGAGCCGAACCTTCCCCGAGCGGGAAGAAATTGCCCACTTTTGTGTGCGCACCCGTGAAGGTGAACGGTGTAATTGCATTTGCTTCGTTATAAATCTCCTCGCTAGCCTTCGGGAGCAGCGGTTCCGGATCGATTGAAAATAAATCTTTGCTTTCCCGTAAGGATCCACGAAGACCGTGTGCGCGTGGATGCGCGCCTGGCTTGTTGGCAGGCGAGCAAAAAATAATCTGCATAATGAAACGATAAGATAGCAGCACACGAATTGTTCACGCTCACGGTATCGGAGAAGGGGGCGGGTGGTTAGTCTTGTCCCACCCACGAGCTCCTTCGCACGAACAGTTCGCACGATCGGCCGATATCGGAACACGCTCCGGTTGAAGATAGTTTGCTGATTTGAGGAGGTTGTGCCAGTTGGCTCGCTAATGGCTACCGTTCCCGGGACCACACAATCCATGTTTTTCTTTTCTTTTTTTTTTGAGAGCGAATGTGTGTCTGTGTGTGTGGCCGGGATACGCGCATTCTTTCGAACGTAATAAATTGCATACAACATTCACTTTAATTAACCTCCGACGCACCTTTCTCGCCGCTAACGAGGGCTACGCTGCTTGCCGAATCGCTCTGAATACAGTGTTTTGGGGTGTTTTTTCTTCCCGGGGGTGCTAGAATTTCCAACTCATGGTCAATGCCGTGCCAATAGCGACGCGGGAGGAATAGAGCAAACCACGTTTGTATTGAACTCAACTTGGGAGATTTTTTGGTGTGCGCTCTCAAAGATCTCAGCTTGAGGCATGACGTTGAAAAATTTCTTTGGAGCATGGATGGAAGTTACAGGTTGTTTTAGGAAACCCTGCTCGTATTTAAAATTATAAAATATTTCATAGAATAATCATTTTAAACATTAAAACAACCTATTTTGGTACATTCGAATCATACTAAAAACAAAGAAATAAAACTAAAAAATATTATTTTACTAAAAAAGAGCAATAAAATAAACCAATTCTTGCATTCTACTTTCCACAACACCTAAAAGTTCCAACCATCGATAACCACACGTCAACCCCTAACCCCACCAAGCGAGCGTCCCCCGATAATAGCAGCAAACAGGGTGTTTTAACCAACCATTTCGCTGACGCTAGACAGCTGCTCCTCGGAGCTACTGTTCCGATGCATTTTTCTATGCGCAGCGTCATTCGCTTGCCACGGTTCTCATTATCTTAATTGATTTTTCTCGCTTCTTCAACAACACTACCGGACGCTTTCTTCGCATCTACGAATACTTTCCTTTTGTGTCGGTAGAAAAAAAAACCAAAGCATAGAACAACAAAAACGCACCGAACAGTCGCCAATTTTTTCGCTCATTTCCTTGATTCAAAAGCACGCCGAAAGCCTACCGAGGGAGAGGACTTTTCTTTTTCTGCCCGGTACACTGAGTGGCATTTTTAGCCCATTACCAGAGGGCGAAAAAGGAGCCGCCAGCCGAGCGGCACACGCACTGGCCGAAACAAAATAAGCTGCCAGAAAACCCATCATCGGTAGCAGGCGCGGTCGTGTTTTGTTTGCTCGGAAGGTTCACTCGATTTGGGTAAACAGTGCGCTCCACCATCCATCCAAATCGGCTCCCCTCCTCGGTGGTGATTAACGTTTGCCAGCACGTTTCCATGGGCCACGGTCACGGATAAGTCAGCGAGGATTTTATTTTACTTTTTCGTTTGTTTCGTATCGCTTTCGACGAGGCGGCGTCCTTCGCAGATTAAAATACTGGAGGACTGAGCGCCTCGGCAGCAGTACATTAGCGATTGGATGGGAACGGTGTTTGGGATAGCATAGCTATAAACAAAGAAAGTAAAAACTGTTCCTACTCAGTGTTATTGGATTGAGTTGCAGAAAAACACAGATGTTGAAATGGGAAACAGCTAACGTGAAGGGATGAAACTTCGGGTGGTGCACAAAAATCTCTTCATCACTAATTTGGTTAAGAAAATATTTATAAACCATGTATGCAAAGCAGTTTTTTTTAATGCTTTGATTTAAAACATCTATTTAAACAGGTTTTATTTAAAAATGATTTTAAATCGAAACTTTTTACAATATTTCTGATAAAAATGCTTTAAATCTAGAATAAAAAAAAACTTTCTTTAACTTCATTTAAATTCCACTCATCTCTGATCCACCGAAAAACCCACTAAAGTGCACATTCTTTTCAGCATGAGCACTTCATTCACACATTATGTGAGCATATTGTTTGGCAGAATGAAGACATCGGCTTCGTTTCAATTACGAAAAGCTTTTAAAACTTTTAAGGTTTCACTTCGCACTTCATCCCCTCCACCGAACCACCCTTCTTGGCCGTACGCCAAACTAAAAACATTAAATAGTCTGCTCGCAACAAGCGACGAACCCCGCGGCGCGCCACGATACACTGTATGTGGTAGTTTTGTCAGCAAAAAAATAAAATAAAATAAAACGACTGTTGGCATAAAATAAAGGCAAAGGGGTGGCTTCGTAAGCATCAACCCATGACTTTGTTTGCATCCCTCTTGATACGATCCACCGAACGAAGGGACCACAATTGTGACCCCCAGTATGGCGGTTGATGTGTGTATGTTTGGATTTAGCATGTTTTTTATTTGTACCGACGAGATAGGTAGGTAAGACGAACACGAAAGCGATCATACGGAAAGCTTACACACGGCGGAAAAATGTTTTACATGCGCGGCGTGTTTAAATCAAACCACCATTTCATCGTTCCGACCCGTTCGAACTCACGCTCAGCAGCAGCAGCGGCAAACCGCGACATCGGTCTTTTGTAATCGCAAAACCATCAAGCTGTCACTTGCGCTACTACCAACGAAAAGTCAATTAGTGCTGTCCAATGTGCCGCTTGCTGCTAAAGAAGCCTTGTTTCATGTGTACACTACAGCGAGCGCAACCGATCGCTACATAATCCGTCCGAACGCAGCCGAACGCCACCCCCTTTCCTGTCGTCGGTTTTTGCAGTGGCGCTTGATACAAAACGATCGGAGCAGTCGCCGTCGATGTTCTGCGTTTGTGGCGGGTTAGCTTTTATCGTTGGAACAGATCGAGAAGACTGTTGATCGCGTTTTCGGGCGATCAATCCGCATCCGGTTCGCGGAGAGTTGTGCAAACTAATTAAAAAAAAAATTAATTTTGTTAAAAAAATTTAAGATTTAAAAAAAAATAAATAGTGCTACAATATATGTTTATACGCAATGAGAATACCTTCTCATGCGCGTAGAAGCCACCTAAAAAACTACAGAAAGCACTGAGAAGATCATTTTATCCAGCGAAATCAGTTCGTTGGATTTTTCAGTCATTTTTGAACGGTTCATTTTCACACTTAAAAAGTTCAATTTTACAAATTGAAATGGAGAAAAAACATATAATTTACAGCAACATACGAGACAGTTAACCTTCCCGCAAAAAAAAACCTATACGTAAGCTGCTGCTATGAAAAACGACCAATTATCACCGCTTTTCCCAGGCATAACTATCCCGATACAGCATCATAAACTCTACTTCGACTGGCAAGTTTATCACCGAGAGGTGAACGAAAGCTGCTCCGATGGTATTTGCGTACCCGGCGTTCCTTCACCCACTGTGTATGTGTCATCTCAGGTATTCGGCATTCCTGCTGCTCCCGTACCTCCCCATCAGCTCTAGTAAAAATACATTCTTCCCACTCGATCCCTTCCCGCCATGGAAAGGAAAATAAAGAAAGTGAATAACCGAACCGAGCCTTCCCAACAGCAAAAACCCTCCTCCTCCATCGGGCCGGGTCTGTTTGCCAGCCTGCCACATCCATAAATTCTATTTGCAATTATGTGTACACGGATGCCTCAGCGAGGGAAGAACATGACAGCGGGAAGCTGAAAGTTCGGTGTGTTTGACGGGCTGAGAAGGGAGGGACATAACGAGCCGAAGAATGTTGCACAGCAAAGTGACAGGCGAATTTTTAGTGGCTGACGCTGGTCACTGGACCTGACCGGGACGGTAACGTGCGAAAAATGGCACAGACACAATTGCCACAGGTACGTGAACTTTAACAATGTGTTTGAGGCTTTCAAAGCCTATCCCGCTATTTGCATTTAAATCATATTTGTTTAAGTTTCAGCCGAGTGTAAATATAACACGCTAACATTTGCATGTCAATGTATGCGGCGCGTCAGCTCATATTCGCTACAGCTGTGGAAAATTTTCATTTCAATTGTGTAGCTTGTCATACACAATACTCAAATGTCACATAAAATCTACAAAATGAACAGATAAAAACCTTCCCCAAATCGGATTAGATCATGATAAATCTGGGTCTATATCTGAATCTATATCTGGGTATCGACGCAGTTTTGGAAAATTACCGCCGAAAATCCAAGCTGAATAGCTTTCCACACAAACCTGCACGGATTAGGACAAAGTTTTGATTGCACTATGCAACTGCTATCACGCATGCAAGCGCCAATCTGAACACCGGAGAGCCGATGAACACCCGGGGCTACTGCATACTAACCATAATAGCTCTACACGAGCGTGGAAATTGAACAAAAACCTGCATACAAATCCCAACCATGTACGAATCGCTCCCCCTCCGTTGAGCGGAAATGGAGTGCAATACCGAAATAACCGTGAAATGGCGGTGGAGCAACCGGCCCGACCCGGTGGTTAAACTCCAATTCTGCCGATTGCACCATTATTCATCGACACCGCGCGAGCAATGAAACTAATCTAAAGGATTGAAGCGCGGAGATGGAGATGGAGACACGAGAAAGGAAATCCACCAACGGCACCATCGCCAGCTACCGGTCCGAGCACGAACGTTTGTCTTGGCGTTGTGGGAACCTGCCGGAACAATGGTTATTAACTAAAAAAAACGAACAAAAATCCGGTTCAAAGGACCAAATTTTTTAAAAATCAGGTTCTAAGGACCAACACAAAAAGATACGATTTTGGGTTACGTATGAACCTAAAAAATATTTCAAAAAATTGTATAAATATTAAAGGAAATACAATTTTCATACAATCTTTTCCCAGAACAATCAACAACACGGAATAACCCGCAGTGGTCTGTCGCCCGCAACCACCACCATTCTGCCTCGCGAGCCCGCGGTTGTACAAAACCGTCGTCGCCATTGTTCGAACAGCGTACAATGTCGGCGCGAGGCGTTCTTCATAAATTAAAATAAATGGCTCCACTGTGTGGAACCCAAAGGCCCTCGACGTTCGCGCAGCAAGAGGATTGTTTTTCCCCTCCGGGTTTTTCTTCCCTCCCGGACGCAGCGAAGTTGGTCGCGTCGGTGGTGTGGGGCGGAAGACACTTCCGCCCGGTAACCGAAGGAAGCCAAACGTTCGGTGGTTTGGGAAGGCAAAAGCTCGAATGCATATGCCGTCTCGGTGTTGTTGTACGCCCGAACACACCGTGCACACGAGGAACGCATACCGAACATGCCGCGACCACGACGTTGTGTCTCTGGGCTTTTTTTATTAATATTTATTATCATTGCCTACGCGAGGCGTTGCGTTCCGGCCGGCGTATCGGAAGGAAACAGGCTGCTGCGTAACGCGCCATCACCATTACCCGGGTAACCGATCGTGTTTTGTGCGTCCCGATCACTGTCCGGACGAGCAGCCGTACGAGATCTTTGCGGAAGAACTGACCACAAAACCGAAAGCAAACATTCCGGCTGCGTGGTTGGGGAAGAAATACACACATCCCGGGCGAGAATACCACGCCGCTTGGGTTTGCATGTATGCATAGCTCGTGTGCCGGGAGCCAAGCCATGCTAACGTATGCGAGAACCATTCCGTTCGAAAGTTGGCCCACACACAGAACGTCGGGCGCTGAGCACTGAAAAATGCACTGCCCGGGCGCCACACATGCAACAGGCTGGTGCGCATTTTTCAACCGACACCACCGGTCCTGCATCCTGGAGCAGGAGCAGCTCTCGCAACAGTACACACGCGCGCAAAAAACAACTAAAAAATAAAAAAACGTGCCGAGGATGGGCGAGCCAAATGAAATGTTTTTTAATTGCACACTTGTGGGACTTCACCTCCTGTCTGGCGATGCTCGAAACGGCATCGCATCACGGCCGTGGTGGCCACAAAGTCCAGCCCCATCTGGAGAGGTACTTCTTCCTGTAGGCTAAAGTGAGCACTATCGAGATGCTTATGCACTCGGACCATCGCAGAAGCCAACGCACAACAAACAGCAACAAAGAATGATGGCAACAACACTCATACACACAGAAAAACAAAAAAAAACTGCGAAGCGACAAGCAATAAATCAGACGCTTAATATGCACCTTCAAAATAGCTCGAGACTGGATACACACACACACATCTGCACACGTGCGCGCTGGCCTCGCTGATGCTGTGTCGGTCGCGTCCGAAAGTGCGAGAGGTTAGGTCACGGCGGGAAGAAAGTCGGACCGGCGGTTGGATGCTAATTCCGGTGGCAAACGAGCTGCCACCGGGGCAGCGTTGATGCATCGCTCATGGCCGCAGTAAACCCGGGGCTCGGTTCGAGCCCCACCAGATAGGGATAGTGATACGGACGGGCGAAACTTTGTTGCAAAACGCTGGAGCATAGTTTTACGGCCAGCCGGCCTTGACATGACGGACCGGGCCCGGTGGCGGTACGCAGGCAGAACGCAGAACGGATGACCCACCAGCACCGGCACGAAGAATGAGTTATGTAATGAAGTGACATTAGTCACGTCATCTCGACAAAATGACGCGACACGATGACAAGCGGGCGATATTACGCTGAAAGAATTTAGCCTCGGGTTCCCTCCAACCGATGGACATGTGGTCCACTTAGTGTTAGGTCCGAATTTCTGAAACCAACACGATGCAAACGGTGATGACAGCACAATGTAGCTAAGTAATGTTTATCGTCGTACTCCCCGCAGCGGTTAGATTTACGTATTGGTGTGCATGGTGGGTAATGATGAGTGGATGAATTAATCAAACTTCTCACTCCCCGGTGAGGTTTCTTCTTTTTTTGTTTGCTAATGAACAATCGAGTTGTTATTCAATAATTTATAAAATCTATTTCTTCCAACTCACCCCCCGTCGAAAAGGCGATTAAAATAGGAATAGAGTGAGTGAGTGGCTTAAAAGCGAGATATTGAGACGATGAGAACTCTAAGTGAGCGAATGAGTGAGTGAGATTGAATACGAATGTATCTCAGTAATTATTTGAAAACTAGTTGTATCAAATCGAAAAAGAGTTCTGGATGGATTCTTACCTTTAATACTAAAATTAAAATAATTTCCTCTTTACGTAAAGTGAGTATGGAGCGGTAAGAACATTCGTTCGCTTCACTGAGAAATAATGAGAAGCAGGAACGATTAGACAGCGAAATCCGTCCATTCAATCGCGTAGAAATGACATTTTAAATGTTAAACGTAGGAAATAAGAATTATTTTCCTTTCAGATATTTGAGATTGTATAACTACCTCCGTAGAACGGTCCTCCAACAATGTTCAAAAGGTATTTTGATTAAAATGTATAGATTAAATATGCAACCAATGAGCCTTTTTCATGACTGCCACAACACACAACCCTATGCCTATCGTTTATAGTCTTAGATCACCGTTCTAAAAGCAGGTTAAAGAACTTTCACGAGTCCACTAAATCAACCTTTCAATTCCATTAACAATATCCATTTGTAATTCTGCTCCCTCCCCCCGGCCGATGTCCTTTCCCGCACGGCCAATAAATGTCTCGGTAAATTTATCTGAAGCGATAAACATCCCCAGCGTCCACCGCACGCTAACTACCCGGGCAAACGATGGCAACTTTTCACCGGGACGCCACGCGGGAAAACGCACTTCCGATAACGATCTTGCCGCGCCCCATAAATCATCCTCCAGGCCGATCAGTTTGACGTCCGACCTCGAGATGCAAAACTGGTGCATCGACGGCGTCGGTGCATGTTTTTGAAAAATTCTTCAATTAACTTTATTTACGATCGCTAAACGAACGGCGTTACGGTGGATCACGCAGGCAAATCTTCGCAGGCACGATGAAAACCGCGGTGGTAGGTACCTCTCGGTCACGGTCGTAGATAATCCATATCCGGCCTGCTTAACTGCCGCTGGCTCGTTCCACCAGTCGCCGTACGGGTTCTACTTTCAAACCCACCGTGTACAGCAGCCGACAGAATGGGAGCTAGATAATAAAGGATTTCAATTACTCCCGCGGTGGAAGGCGACGTTTTTTTTTAGCGGAGCATCCCCTTTCCAAAAAAGAACCAACCGAACAATGCACGCCCTGTTGGATTGTCGCGCCGCATCAGCGCATTCGAAACCGCTGCCAAAAACGGCCGGGTCGGGCTGTGCAAATATTAGCACCCGTACGCGCATCCCCCGTGTGCGAGTATAAATTATGAAAATTTATGTTGCACGTTTAATTTTATAGCCCTTTTGACCGTTGATTAGAGCGGACGCTGCTCACATCGTCAGCAGTTTGTGACATTCCGCATGAGCGGATTTAAGAACGACGGGAGGACGGGAGATATGTTGAATGTCTATTTTCCCGTGCGAGCTGCAGCAAATAATCCCAGCTGCGTAGGTACATAAAACCCGTGGTTGTTAAAAGTTCCCCGAATCGCGAAAAACAAACTCCACACGATGAAATGCACCGAACCCAGCACGGTGCGGAGAGTATGTTTGTTCTGAGAAATTACATTCAATCGAAACCGTGCTCCGTGCTCCGTGCTCCGAACATCACCACGATATACACTCGATTTTTGCCGCTAACAGTGAGCTAAACAAATGTTCACTCCATTAGCGTTTCACGAAGGGTTTCAGTTCGAGCGGTGCGTGCTCCACATAAATCCAGCTCGGGTGCATAATCTAATCCGGGTTTAGCGGTGGGTCCAGCGGTCCTGGCTCGGTTCGCGTCCGATTGATTGAAGCAACACAGAAAGCAGCTTTTATTTATGGCCAATCCGATTACAAACCACGCGCGGGCACAGCAACCATTTCAGGCGTTAGGTGAGGCGGCGTCCCCCGAAAAAAAAGTGCTAAAATCGAGTGATTGATGCGTGAACACGGTAGTGCTTTTCCCGTTTGGGCGTCCATAAAACCGTAAATGAAAGGAAAAAATCAATTCACCCTTCAAGCCACCTGATCCGCTGCCCCCGAAAAAGGGTAAAAGCCATGAAGTTCTCTTGGAGTTTTTTTTTTCTTTAGCTTTTGAGGTGCGGAAATGGATAAACCCAAAGCGTTCGCGTTGCTTCGGTCACACACGTCGCCACAAAACGTGTACGCATCCGCAGGTCCTAGGCTGGTGGCGCTGTTTGAAAGGAAACATTCATCAATTTGCGGCCGCTCGATTCCCTCAGCACCCGATTTTGCTGCCGAACCGCAAATTCATTTCCCCTCACATGCAGAATACATGGCGCATTGGAACTACTGGCTTTGAAACGAGCGCCACGAAGACCCGGCAACCTGCAGCACGCAGACGTTGAGAGCAAGAAGTTATGTGCTATCGACCCGGGCAATCGTTATTACGATCGTTTAATTACATCGCTTTACCTGGAATTGGCTGCAGCACCGGCGGGATGGCGAGAGGGAATAGTAGACGTAAATCTTGTCCACAACTCGTGCCGGCGATAAGAATGCCTTTTCACACCTAGCCGGTGCAATTCGATACTTCTCTCTGCTCCTGGCTCCTGGTTGCTGCTTCTGCCCGGCAAGCGAAAGGTCGTGACCGTTTCCGTAGAAAGGAAACGGTCGGCAAAGGGAATGCACCGGTGACTTTTATCCTGATTCATTGGTGGATTATGTCGTGCGAAATGCATTATTTATACTGTGTCTGTGGGATTATTTTCGTTTTTGTTTAATCCAGTACGGTGCAAATGCTAGTCGACGTGATTTATGCAGCGGTTACTGGGAAAACTTTGTCCCTT
>JXXA01011877.1:0-13179 GCA_000956255.1 Anopheles punctulatus | reverse complement strand
GTGCTGAAGAGTGGTAGCTTTTTGTGTCTTACTCTCACTTTGCGGAACATAATTCTATTAAATTTCATTTACCGCTCCTATGACCAGAAGCAGAAGCTGCACCGAAGCGAAGCTAAAGTGAGCAGTTTTTTTGCCACCGATGGAGCAAATAAAAAGATTAACAGGAAAGGAATGGGACGATTTTTTCGGTTCCTGGTGTAATGCGCACTATTGCACCGTCAATGCAAGTGCGGTGAAACTTCCGTGTGCTGAATCGAGTTGGAGTGAAATGGAACGGATAAAAGCTGGTACAACTCAAACATGCGATGCACAACATTACGCAAGGGAAAAGGTAAGAGTTTCGATGTCGTCTGCATGCGGAGTGTTTTTGCGTAATGGAATCAAACTTTTCGACTTCCAAACACAAATCGGCCAATATGTCGCCGGCTGATAGAAAGAGCACGAGGTAGAATAGATTTGAGAAGATTCCGGTCGTCTTTCGAGCGGGAACCGATTTGTTTTCCGAACTTTATAGCTGCGACGCGACGGAGGAGCGACGCGATACTGTCCTCTCTTGTTTTCATAATGTAAAGAACAGCCCGGATGGCGCAGCGCAAACATGGTTTTAACAATGCTGGGTGCTAGCCGGGTCTGTGGAATGCATAATAAACACAAAGCTTGGGCCCTGGCGGCCCCAGTCGCCGCTAAATCCCGACGCCAAGAAGACGAATCCTTTCGCTCGGAGACTCTTCGTTATGAAGCCGGGAAACGAGATTCGGTTTCGCTTCATATTACCGGAAGTGTATGCACGGATGGCACGTAGCTATACGATCATGCCGGGGTTTGCTCTGCAGTTGCGTTAATTAAATTTTTCAATAGTGCAGAGCAGAGCAGCGCGAGCAACGGACCGAAGAACGGACGTTTCTCGAAAACGATACCCTCTCCGACAGGAGTTTCAATTTGCTCTTTTGCCGAAGAACATCATTGAAAGCAAGGAGCAAGGAACATCTAGTGTGCGGTGAAATTAGAAGCTCGCCCCAATGAACGAGCAGTGGATTGTGAAGCAGAACGATTTGCTGTATAGTTTCGAAACGGTGAATAAAGTTTGAAGTTAAAATACACTTCAGTTAGCTAGAGAAATGAGATGGTTTTTTGTTTATTCGATACATTCCGGTCGCGTCCTTGACCTTTGGTTTGCTGTCACACCGAGAGTACCCATTACGATGACGGGTTAAAGTACGTGCGTACAACTACTCGGTAACTGATGACAAACACAACTATCTGAAATTAAATTTCATTGCACGTTTTCTAGCACGATCGGCTAGAAACCCTCTCACAGTTTTTCCCGTTAGTGACGCGGGAATGAATTTGTTGGCACTGGCTTCCGTGCACACTTTCCGCGCCTGGCATGATTGAGTTGTTAAGATAATACACTCTATTAAAACCCGTGACAAGAATATCAGACCTTTTCCCGGGCGCAAGCGAGTGTCGCTCTACTGTCGCCCAACGCCTCCTAGCTACCGGATGTGGTTGTGTCTTACACATGGGTAAATGTCCGGCATCTAACATGACGTGAACGCAACACCCCTTCGTCCTTGCCGCTCCAGCAGGAAGCAGCGGGAGTAACATACGGGGCGGAGAACAAACATCGGTACGGAAAATTACATTGTACACAGTGGAGCCAGCGCCAGCTCTTACGGTAATGTTAATGAATGACTAACGCAACGCGGGCAAAACGGAACATGAAACCGTGCGCGAATGGGAAAAAAAAACATTTCCTTGCACGGGAAAGTAACATGCCAAACTTGGGCTACTATGATACTAGCAACGCCAACGACTAGTTAGGCTCATTAGGCTCAGCAGCAATAGTAGACGGTTAGGTGAGGTGTTATTTGTGAGAACGCTTATTAAAGTTAGTCTTTTATGGTGGCCAAGAAAGCTTGGTGCGGAACGCAGGTTGGCGTGACATTCGCGTCGTACTCCGATAGAGGGAGGTAGTGAGAGAGAGGGAGAGAGAGAACGAGAATAAAATGGTAGGAAACAGAACACGCACTTTTCATAAATCAAACACTCCTCTTGCTCACCCGGAATGTAGCATGTGGGACCGCGGTGGTTGTAGCGTTCCGATGGTTCATAGGCGCAACTAGAAGCGTATGTTCTCATTCTGTTCCACGTGGCTAGAAGGTATTCTGGTGTAAAAGTTTGGGGCCGATACACTCATTCGCGAGCGAACACACGTGAGCAAATCGCGAATGTGTGGTGTTTTCCTTCCCAACGCGGCGCAGCCCATTGTCCTATCGAAAGCAACGTTCACCCTCCCTCGGACCCGAAAACGGAACGGAGGATTTGCAATTTTTTAACGTTCGTTTTTGGGTTTTCCATTTTGCGCCCTTTCATGCGCCACTGGCGCTGGTGGGTGGAGTGGAAATCAATTTCCGCACCGCACAACTGTGCATGAACCATATGGACAACGTCTTTGGGACGTTTCGATTGCAAAAAAACAGCGAGAGTGCGAGAGAGCGAGAGAGAGAGAGAGAAAATGGATCAGGAAAATGGTGTGAAACTTTTGTCTCATAGGCATCGTAGGATGGAAATGAACTGCTGCGGTATTGCCAGGAGCATACTGAAACTCTGCTGGGGCTCTTGTTTGCGTTGTGCCATCGCAAGTCTGATGTCTGAGCATATTAAAAGCATATGTTTAGGATGTGCGTTGTGCTACGATTTGCTAGCTTTTTCCCCAGCTTCCACAGTCGTGGGTCCTGGTACGGCACGGGGTAAAACCAGGAAATCCAATGAAAAACATCCTGTCTTCCCATTTATTATACGAATGACACACAACCACATAAATCTATGCCTTTTTACTTTAGTGCAAAATTTACTGCCAGTGAATGAACGGTGGCCCTTGCGTACCGCACTACTTACATGTGAAGTAGTAGTTGCGGTGCTATTACGACTGCTTTTACCACTGATCCTCCTTTGGTAACACTGGAAAGAGGTGGACACGGACATTACAGCCCGAAACAGGACTGTTTTTGGGGAGTGTTTTTGAGCAGCATGTAAACCTGTGTTGAGCATTTCTCGCTCGGCTATTTGTTTTTGCCACTTTGCAACTGCGCTGTGCGCATTGTGCAGAATCGAAAAATGAAGAAACCTCAAAAAGTTAGACTACTGCCGCGGGAGAGGTTCAGAGTAAAAAAAAAAAGGTTAAAAGTTTCATAGCTTCGTAATTCCGCGTGTCATATCTAACAGCTTCCTGCCTGGACGGTATTTGCCGATGGAGGACGCCCTCGCTTTAGCTTCACTCTGCGTGATTTATTAGCTGGCTGGCTGTTCACGAGTGGCAGTGAAACAACTTTCGCAGATTTCATTTCTCACACTTGCGGAAAAATTTGATTTCAGTTCTTTGTCTTCAATATCATCTCTGGGCACGAGCAAGGGCTTTGGTGGGAGGCACCATATCGTGCGAAGCGAAAAGGAAAAATCCGAATGGAAATATGATAAAAAATATGTATCACGTTCCGTGCGTGGGTGTTCTAAGAATATCCCTTAGACAGGACAATCGTCGGAGGGATCAAACGATAGGAAGATTTTATTATCATGTTGCATTAGCGAAAATATGGTTTATGGACATAAAATTTTGCCCTGTAACGAGGGCATGTAGGGGGGGTTGGTTTTATGACGCTTCATCAAATGATTCATTCCTTCCGTTGTTAACACCACCGTCCCCGTCCCTGCTGGCCCAGAGTACACGCGGGGGACAAACCATCTTGCGCCGACAAGCCGTAAAATGGCTTTTGTTCGGTCAATTTTGCCAGTATTTGTAGAAATGGCTCTCGCCTCGCACGATACGATCTGTTCCTGTAGCAGAAAAGCTCCCTACGCCTTCATAGCTCTCGTAAGATTCGAGAATGGTGACGTATTTTGTCGTCTAGAAATGTGGCATTGCGTTCTCCACCGTAGTTGAAGGATTACAAATGGTAAGATCATATTTTATACGCTGTCTCCGCAAACAGGCGGCCTCGGAGCCGGAGGCTTGTGAGGATTGGCTTGTAATCAGATGTACGGCAACACAAAAAGTGCTTAAGCGAAAGCTCTGAATTAGAACGATTTGCTATGGGAGAGTATACAATTGCAGCTCATTGTTGGATTACGGTTCAGTTTCTGTTTTATAGGCGCGTTTGTTTCAGCGAAAAGCAGTGAAATTTGAATGTCAGTTAAATGCTACACATACGATCCGGTCCATTATCTTTCCGATTTGTAAATCAATTTGCTTAAAACAATATGCAGCAGCCCGATTAGGGTTTTATGTATGTTGGAATTATATGGTGAATATGGTTTTTTGGATTATTCTTTGCGACAAAACACATCAATTCTCAAAATTCGTTTTTTTCGGATGATTTCGATTTATTTTTTCAAAAAAAAGTAAATTAATAACAAACGACGAAAATCAGCGTCCCGATAAAAAGCAACACACCGCATTTGTGTGTTTCGATTGCCTTTCGCACGTTTAAATTGGATCGAAGCACGATTTTCATGTCGCTTTCATACACCCTTTTAGAAGAAAAGGGTACCGAAAAAAGAAATGGAAGCGTTACGGACCATTGCCCGGTCCATCGCAGCGCATATCGAATTGGAGCATGTACGATCCTAAAAACGGGCAAACATGAGCACACTCGCACACACACACACAAACACTCACTTAGTCCTGCCCGTAAATGGAATGTCGTGAGCCAAAGTACTAGCGTGCCAGAAGAAAGGGACATACAAAAAGAAAAGAAAAAAACCAAACATACCTTAACTGCATGCCACAGCACACATTTCTGTGCTGGCTCCTATCAAAGCAATTGCTACTTTTTCTAACGCGCGTGCATAACTCTTCACCGTCGTTCGGCAAGCGCGCATAAAGTAAAGGGTGGCCCTGCTACCCTCGCTGTGTAGCCGTTGGTATTAGTTGGGTCAATTATCCGAAACCCAGAAGCGAACGTGTGAGAAACATGCCGTGAGGGAGGGTGTATCGTGGGGGAGGGTGCAGAGCGGTGGTGGTGAAAGAGCAAAAGAAAGCAAAACACAGCACAACCCGTCGGTTTGGTGGGCGGCTGTGGCTTTTATTTCCATCATTTTACTTCCATCGTAGATATAAATACTGGCCATTGAAAGATCTAATGTAAGATTTTCTATCCAGCAGAACGACGCTGTCCCACGTGACACGGAAACACGGGTGGCTGGCAAGTGGAGGGCACGCATGGCAGGGGAGAAGTGCTCTATAATCGACAATTGCAAGAAACGTTCGTAGTCGGCGCATGTGAGCAACGTTAGACGTATCCCAGCGGAAAGATTATCCCCAGCGTGTGGGTTTTGTTGTACGTGGCCATGTGGCGCTAGACAGTGCAAAGCCCAAAAGTCTTTGTGTGTGTGTGCGTGTGTGTGTGCGGATGGAAATTGGAAAAATAAAATTGAAAAGAAATGAACCATTAAGCTACAACAGGGTCGTTTTGGAATCGACGACTTGGCTGTATGATCGTCACTTTTGAATGGTACATTTTTTGTCTTGTTTCAAGCCAAAAAACAGAATTTAGTTTCATGTTGCTCATTTTCTCTAGTGAGCTCTCTTAAACTCATTTTTCTCGCTCTTCTTTTTAAAATAATGAGTAAAGGTATAGTTGCACTAAAATAAGTTTGATACATGTCGTATATAATGTGCAGCTAAATTTGATTAATTATTTATTTGATTTTTAAACTCATTACAAAAAGGTGAAAAAGACATTGAACAGGAAATCAAAACATTCTATTATGTCTGAAATTTCCGTTTTTTATTGTGTACACACTTTATTAATTTTGTTCATGCATATTACGTTTTTGCAATAAATTAATCAAATCACAATACAATTTGCAGGCATAAAGTTATTAAGGAATTTGTTCACAAACTTCTGAGAATCGCAAATGAGGGCAAAATTAACGTGCAAAATTAACAAAATCTTCTATGCAGTAGTTAATGAAAAAGAATCGAAATCAAGTTCATTTGTGTGAGAATTGGTTTTCTAAATTCACCTTCTCCATAACACTGTTCAGAACGTGAACGGTCGAGTTGCAGAATTCGCTTCCTGAAAATTCGCTAGAAGTGCTGCTGGAGGTGAAAATGAAAATAAATCCCCAAACATCAAAGTGTTGAAGTGTTCTTTCTGCACAGGGAGGTTTGCGGGAAAAAGGGAATACCCGATACGGTACGGTATATAATCATTCTTGCTTTGGATAAATTTATAACTGCTTCGTTTCTCCGATGCTCGCCATACCCATGCCCCAATTTCCTCATTTGCCAGCCACATCCCTGAAGCTGGTTTATCGGCACGCTGGCAAAGAGGGAATGCGGCACGATGCATCCGTGTCTTGTGAGCGGCTTTTTGGAGAAGGAAACAATTTAGTCGCCGATGGGGGCAGTGACATTTCCTCAACCAACGATCCCCACGGGCATCTTCTCTCTGCATACCATTGTCGATTGCCGGGGAAATGGGTGAAAAGTTCTTGAGATTTTTCATACCCCACCTCCGTCTTCCATGCAATGCACCGGAATGGATCGAAGTCGTACGCATATCTCGTACAGCGCCATTGGCAGCCACAATCCTATCGCCATAAAACTGATCGTATTATGTCATTAGAAGGAAGAACAGACGACAGCGACACGGGCGGCAGAACAAATGGCAAACGTCGAGTCGCCCGTCCCGGTGCCGAGCGGACGTTTGCAAACGATTTGCCTCGTAGCAGGAACGTATCTGGAACGGGTGCGGGGTCCGGGCCCTAGGACCGGGTCCCGAACCCGGGGAATAAAAATATAAGGCAAAATGTTCGTGCCCGAAAGAATGCAATGTTTAGATAAACATCGTCTCCGTCCTGCTCGGCTGTGCACTTTTCTGGTGCTTCGCTTGCTCGATACATCTCGATATGCACACTCGAGCGAGAGAGCCAATGAAAGAGCGACATCATTACTGGGTATGCGTCTGTCCTCTGCATGCACAGCCAGGGATGCATTTAAAGGGAGAATGGATACAGAGAATGGGCCTCCACCAGCCCTCACATCACCCAAACTATCCGCTCGTCCGTCCGGACATAGAGGTTGAGGGTAAATTTTTTTCAAAGCAGCGTGAAGCATGCCAGGAATCGTTTGCCTCTCTGCAAATAGTTGCGCCCTGTCCTTGCATCCTTGCTCGGAAGCAAAACTGTTTGCTAGCACTAAAAATGGCGAAATAGATTATTCGCTCGTTTCCATGTCGGGCGCTTTGCCATTCTTCCAGCCTCTCCTCCTACATGCTCTGTTTCTTCCTCTACTCCAGTCACAGGTACACGTAGATTGGACATTTGCAAAGGACCCTGCCCCTCGGACCTCCACAAGCTGGGGGAAGAAAGCAGAAAGTGCTCGACTGGAGGAGGTGTGTGTGTGATAGTTTTCCGTTTACGTATTTTCCTATCGACACATAAATAGTTATGAGGAGATGCATTCAATAAAGTGTTGGATTTTATTCCGGTTTCGCTCGTTCCGAATGTGGCGGGGTCTAGCGCGGGTGCGACTATTGCACCCAAATTGGCCGGGCTCTGGAACGGGTCGGTTGGAAACGAACGCCAGGAACACCGAAATCCGAGCATCCGTGCTTCAGTTCCTATCGAGCAGTAAGTGTTTGCGAGCACGTGGACATGGAGTGCAAGTTGCTGCAATCGGTCGCCTACCGGCTGGCAAACGGTGGTGGTTTTGTTCGCAACGAAGCTATCGCAAACAGAACAATCTGCAAACTCGACCCCGGGCTGCCGTTTGACATGGGGGCCGGTACGGGTCGATGCATGACGATGCTGGCGCGTTTCACAATCGTAATCCCGGTACGGACGAGAGGGTTGCGAGATTAGAATGGTTAAATATTTATACCCATTTCGAGATTAGGTCGTGCGGTAAAGTGTGATAGCTGTTGTCGATAGTTTAAATTAATACGCTTTATCAGATTGAACTTCCGGTTTCGTTATGGGTGTGGCTGTGGGTGTGGGTGGTTGTGTATTTCGCTCGCAGGCAAACGACGACAGCTTCAGGGGGATGTTTGTCGTTGGGATATTATTTAGAAGTTTGAGGGTAGACTTTGCGAATGAATCGGATATTGGTGGGTAAAACATCGGAAGACGATCGTTTGCAATAAACGAATAAATGGTTAGGTTTATGATGAACGATACTCCAATAACGATGCTGCTTGTTTTTTTTATGCTACGAAAAAAAAACACACGTGTAGGTAACACATGAAAAGAAAGGTAAAGTGCACTAGCATAAACGGATATCCCCGGTTTTATCGGCAGAATCCAGCCTGTTTCAATTTATTTCGGTGCGGGTGATTTTTGTTCCTCGATTAAATAAAATATTCAGAAAGCTCCGTAAATCAGGATTGCCGCCCGTGGAGCGTACAGTATGGTAAAGCGAACGCTAGAATCTTTCAGCGTAATAAAGCGCACTGCGCGTCGAAGAAAACCCTGCTCACACAATATGAAGTGCAAATCTGCTCGTTTTAGCCGCACATCAAAAGTGTGCATAAATTTAACCAGCCGGGCGCACCAGACGGGGAGCAAATGAGAAGATGATATATGAAAATGTATTAGGGGCGGGAGCGCGAGTGGGTCGCGTTCAAATTTATTCCAGTGCCTGGTGGCCGGAGTTGTTCCTTTTTTCTTTTGTTGCGAACAATTTTGCTATTGCATTTCTACGGCAGCATGCAGTTTGCAGTGGTGAATTATGTTGCGTTGCGTAAGTGAAACAACACCGCTCGTCGGAACTCGCTGGGATCGACTATAGGTCACCTACTATGTCCTGGCTCGGGTCCTGGCTGACACATGTTAGTATGAAGGAGAGAAAGACAGAGAGCGAGATAGGAGAGCGAGAGAGAGAGAGAGGGGAGATTCGGCAGAAAAGTTTTGCATAAAATTTATTATGGAAATGTAAGAACAAAAAAAAAAGTGGGATAAAACAAAACAAAAAAACCGTCTGTGGACTACGCGAAGGACGGAAAAAAAGGTAGCTTTTTAGCATTTTTACGAGCAGCGAGCACGCGCATCAAGTGTCTCGGTTAGGTGACACAAAAACAAAAAACCAAAAAAAAAAAAATGGTCGCAGGCTCAGTGATGGTGTCGCCGCGATGGAGCAAGATTTTTCCCGATGATCAAACGCCCAGCGTTCGGGGATAAGAAAGCGTCAGACGGAATAATGGAAAATGTGTTCGCGTCGCGTCAGCTGGGAAAAATTTATCATGAGAGTGCAGTGTAACTTCACGGCACGGTCATACGAGATTGGACTAGCAGCTTGTTAGGTGGGGAGCGGTTTTTTTTTTTTTGGTTTCAAAACCAAGCCTGCGTTGTTGAGTGAGCAGAGCGAAGCACGAAACCCACGACGAGAACCGGGGCTTGGTGCACCGGTTATTGCTCATTATCCGTGTGGATGTATGCAGTTGCACGAGCGGCAGAGTGCGGGTGGCAGGATTCGTCGGTTGGGGGTCGCAAATTATACTTTAATGACAAATGTAACGGATGCTGTAGAAGGATTGCACAGCCGTTTGCGTCTTAACTAATATCCATTAGATTGTCCCGACCCGGTCCTGGGCCCGGTGGCCTCGGCCGAAAAGAGATCTCCGTATGGCACGGTGAGCGTACCTTCGCATCACCACCGGTTAGGAATATCTTCCCTGGGGGGTCGTGGGTGTCAACCTTGGTTACGGTTTACGGTGATTAGATATGCAAACAATGGAGCGGCACATGCCCCTATGTTCCGGGTACCGGTGGTACGGTGGTGATACAGGCAGAGATGGCATGGCGGAGATATGCGGATGGATGGTAGTGTGTGTCTGCAACAGATGGTTTCAGCGCAAATAAATTGTTGGTCTGACACTCGTACCGGAGCATAAGTCTTTCGTGGTTGTCGGGCCTCGCTTCATGCAATGAAAATGGTACCGACACGCTGTGAGCAGTATATTAACTTTCTAACTTACAAGTGCACCAATGAACGTGTTTGAACCCAGATTCTAGCCCGGTCAGCCTTCCAGGATGTACGGTGTAATCGGGTTACGAATGCCGAGCATGCTGTGTCGTTTTACACCACTGGCTGACGAATGTAGGATATGTTGACGAAGGTGTTTGCCCGTGTGCTGCTACACTTTGATCTTATTCACACATTTAACAGGGTGCGATAGCTCAATGGAGCAGGGAAGACCGTTTTGTTTTATGAAAAGCTTTTCGAGAATGCTGCCAGGATCGAAGCATTCGAAGTTCGGCTTTGATGGGTATACATTACGATAGATACACTGAGATACATTTAACACAACGGTACTTCTCCTTGCTTTGTGTGCGCGAACACCATCGAGATGGTCAAATAATGTTGATTCGAGCCTGTGAAAACGTTTAACGCTCCGGTGCTTTAATAGCTGACCCCCGTTCATTAATTCATTAGCGATAATGCGTCCTTCAATTGGCCACTTTCTAAATGAAAACCCGTTCAATGGTGCGCATTTGCGGTTCGATGTCTTTATGTGAGTGGGTCGGCTGGGGTGTGCGATTCGGATGGAGTCAAACAGCACGTCATCGTTTACCGTTGGAACGGGATTCGTCGGCGGAGCGCAACAGTAGATCCTTTCCGCAATCGAAGCGCTTGAAGCTTTTACAGGAGGCGTCATAAACGCAAAAGACAAGACGCATGGTGGGAGCGTTAGTCTTCTAAAGTCTCCAGCACGATTGATGAATTAATGGGTTTTTCGTCCCGCACGCTCCACCAACCTGCTAATCGCAGTGTTTGACGGTGTTTCCCCGCGCACTCGAGCACTCGAGCACTCGAGAACGTCTCCATTACCGAAAAGCTTCGGTTCATGTGCAGCAGGGGGGTAAGTCGATGAGAGAGCCCGATAAGCCAGGGAGATGGAAGCCGGGTGCGAGTCCTGCCCGGGAAGGCTTGGACTGTTAATTAAAGTTAAAAGCTTTCCGCTCTTTAAAAGCATTTAGCACTTTTGTCTATTTTGCTCCCAACGCACACTCTCCCTTCATGCTGCTTTCGATACATATTTGCTTGCGATACGGTCAGTCGGCCTAGAAGTGCACAGGTCTCTTGCTCTCTCTCTCCTGCGAGAGAGATTATGTCTCCGTCGGACATAATCGTTCAGAGCGCAGGTGAGTCAGGAAGGCAACGAGGAACAACCATCCCACAACCGAAACCGTTGCGAAGGTGCCGATGACTTGTCGGTTTTTGTGGAACTAAAGATCACGTTCCGCACACACACACACACACACAACCCTTAAGAGGGCGGTCTTTCATTTTGTTTTGCCTAAAACTCAAAGGTGGTGAGCCAGGTTGTGTCAAACTTTGTCGACTTCGTAAGACAATCTTGCCCGACCGAACAATAGCACCGCAGCCGCTAGAAACACTCAACTATTCGAAATATCATACCACCGCGACGCGGACACTCCGTGTGCTCTCCTAAAGGTCCCATTTTCGAATTGAAAAAGAGCAGGAGAAAAGCACGCGCGTGCAAGGATGTGAATAATTCTAAAGTAATTATGGGCTTCTTGGGGAGTGCTCACAGAAAAAAAAACAGCACAACGAAACGGAAGAAACCATCGGTGCGCTGAGTAGCGGAAGCTTTATGACTGGCTGCAAGCTTTGCGAAGAACACCTCACCCTCACAGTGGCGGATACAGCTATTGTTTCTGCGACCGGTCTTCGGTCGTCTCGAGTGTACTGTGGATCGCTGATTGCGCCACCGTGAGTGTACGTATGAGGAGTAGATTACATTACATTTTCCCCTTTTGGGTGGTACCATTGTGTTTGTGTTGAATCGAAATGGACGACCCCTAGCCTGGGTGTGCTTTTGACGAGGGTGAGCATGTTCAAGTGGACGAATCAGGTTCCGCGCACCTTGGTGCTGCATTAGCGCTACGTGAGTTTGTTCGTCGCATACGTGAATTTCATGCAAAAGAAAGGAACGCAACGTTTTACGAAACGAGAACATGGCTTACATTATTTTTTACAAAATACGCACATGTACAGCTACAAGCCTGTCGTTATGCCAAATAAATAATTCAATCTGGGTAGAGAAAAAATCAAAATTGTTTTTTAGACTTGTACAGAATGGTTAATGTGGCTGGATCATACAAATAACTTTTCCGAAAGGCATGACTACAAAACTACTGGAAAAGCTTCTATGGGATAGAAACGTATGCACAAATGTATCGTTAAACATTGAAAATTGTTTGATTATAACCCATCTACAGAAGGTGAAGGTCGCTCGAGTGCTGCACTGAAGGTACTTTAAACCGAACCGAAAGTCGGTAGCTTTCGAGTGGCAAGCTCGGCAGAACATCGAGGTGAAAACGGATTGTTCGGAAATGCAGCAACAGTACCAGTAGCTTTTAAAATGGTATAATTATACTTTTCCTTTCGTACGTTTTAAGTGCTATTTCCTCCATACACGGCACTAGCCGCTGCAGTGCTCGCTTCACCGTTCGCATTGGCCAAAGCCGGAAAACGGGGGCTGTTCGGCTAGGGCTGCCAGCGTACGCCAACGTATCGGCGTATCGATGTAATGTGCCGAACCCTTTTACTGGGGCCGCGTACATGGACGGTCTACACCTTGAACGACGGCACACACACGATGAAGCACACCGATCTCGATGATGTGCCGGATGATTTATGTGGGAGCTCCGGCGTATAAACTAGGGACCAGTGCCACTTTCCCGGGTCTACCCACACTTACGTACACTTACCCGTACACGTGAGCGGAACGGTATCCGGGAAATTCGCAGCCATCCTTTTAGCAGCCATCCGTTTATCATTTTCGCTAGTAGTGTAGCTGTTGCTACTACTATTTACTACCGGGTCACGATATCTTATGACTTCAAAGTGATGTATGTACGGGCGGAAATCTTCGCCCTTTTTCGGACTCACACGTGCGTGCCAATTTCGCGTCCGTGTCGTGCAACTTGGTGGAAAGGCACGGTAGGTACATGAATTTATGGGCAGAAAGCTCCCCTTTCCGGCCGTGGTGCTTAAGTGAGTGGCAAGAAGGGATACAATCGGACACTCGAGGACGAGGCCGACGCGATTGCTCAACATTGGCGTGTTTCGCATGCATTATTCTAATTCACACAAACATTCGCGTCCTGCGAGCGGAAAGGATGAACACGTTCGCGTAGTTTCCCCCC
>JXXA01011874.1:0-11788 GCA_000956255.1 Anopheles punctulatus | reverse complement strand
AGCTCAATTTTTGAAATAAAATCAGATTCTTTCCAGACCTTGAGGATGCTTTTTTATGTTTCCTGACTATCGCTTACTCCACACTGTTTGTTCCGGCAAATGAAGGACTCGGCGTCGTACCGCGTTGCAAAATTTGTTTATGCTCCCACATTAATGAAATAACCAATGATTTTCTTCTTCAATCACCATACAAGCAGTCTTCCCACTTCTGAGCTTGCTCAGAAATGTAAAAGTTCCTAGCTGAGTCACAATGTTTGCAAGTGCTCGACGGTGCGCCGAATTTGGCCTCCGGCATCGTCGCCTTCGGCCCATAATGCAGAAAAACTGCGCGATTGGGCGCGGGAAAGAGATGCAAAAAAATCGAGCTTCATACAAGCGTCCATTCGAATAGCCGGCGAAGATAGGCTGCTCGAATTGCGCAAGCGAGATGCGAGAATTTTAGCACTCGGGATACGACCGAACTGTGGGACTTTTTGCTACACAAACGGCCATGGTAATTTTTAATACAATATATTGAAAAGTGACCACAACGGACAACACAAATTGACAGTGTGGCAACGGCAAAAATTCAAACGAAGAGTTGCATCCAAGTCTATCCAAGCAACAAGTTTAACAAGAGCAATGCACAAACAATCTTGAATTCGATTCTGATCTTGATCTGCGTTGAATTTTATGTTAATAGCCCGTTAGCCTTAAGTATACAAAATATTGGTTTCATGGTTTTATTATTCTACCGCCATCATTATGTCAGATGACGTACTTTAGAACATAGATAACTTATTTATAACGCGCAAGTTTAGCTACCCAAAAGCGAAATTTTAATTGCTTAGCTTTTTAAATTTTAAAATTTGAAAATTTTAATCGCTTAGCTGCAATGTCCCACTTCGCTCGGTGATTTGTGTTCTTTCGTTTTGCAGAAGAAAGCAGATGGAAGATGATTAAGATGAGTGTTGTAATTTTGAACAGATAGGAAACGTTTGACCGTAGTTTTCAAAGACAAGCCACATTTATAGTAACGCCAAATATAATAAATTTCTCACTCAATCTAAAACAATCAGCAATCTTCAGTGTGTAACACGTCAGCTTGAATACATCTATTGAGAAATCATACGCTCCTTTGTATGAATTTGATCTCTTAACCGAACATTTAGTGGGAATCTGAAAATTGATAGTTACACAAATGTTGTACTTAAAACAGCGTACAAATAGTGCAAAAGAGGAATAAAAGAGAATTAATGAGCGGATGTTAAATCCGGCTGATCAAAGAAGCTACAAAGCAAAGCCCAACTATAATCTATAGCCATCGAAGAAACATATGTTCCATACGACGAAATTCAAAAGTTCATTACCAAAAAAGTGCCGTCGGTTAAAATTTGTTACAATTTGTCGTTTGGGATGAGCATCATCAGAATCAAAATAAAGGAATGCACTTGCAAGGGTTCGATACGAGAAACTGACAGCAAACAAAGTAGGTTTTCGTCGGAGAAACAAAACCAAAAGGAGGAAGCCCAAAATTACCACCAGGAAAGCTAGGCTAGACACATCGGCGCTATTGACGAAAACGAACACCAAATAGACGTAAAAAGATGAGTCGATCAAATGGTTGGTGGAAGGTGGATATATTATTTAAATGGTTTAGTTATTTTATTTGCCTTTATTCTCAAGAGTATTTTTTTGAAAAAATTATTACAATATAACCTTCCAACGCTAACATGCATCGAAATTGCTTTATGCAAAAAAGGCAACCAATTCGAAAATTTCACCCGTATCTTCATTTGCGTCTAACCTCCAGTTAGACATTTATACATCGATAGGATAAAATAGGTTTATAGGTACGTTTTGGCATTCTAAAGAAAAAAAGGAGAAAGGAAGATGTGAGGGAAAACCAGCAACTATAATATAAAAAATTGACTGACATTCACTTGATGCGCTACTTCCTTTAGTGTAGATGTTTTACTCTAGTGTCAGCTGTACAACTGTGTTGCTGAATTTGCAACGTTTGTTTATACAGTCGCTGAATAACATATTTCAGTGCATATGGCATATGAGTTCACCACTGAGTTCGACGATATCCAAGGACAATTTGCACGTTGCATATTTAATGTTGGGCTCGTTTCTTTGTGCAAACACGCTTGGGGTTGAAATACTTCGTCAACGTTTTACTTTTGTCCGTTCAATACGCTACAAAACCAATGCTGTATTCAAAACCAATACTGACTTTTTGTGCAAAATTACAAATCGAGGCTTACAAAACCAACGTTGTTTCGTTGTTCATATAGGACGCAAATACTCTATCGTTAAAAAATCATGATAAAGTAACTCACTTTACACATTTATTGTGTGTTTGATACGTTATATTTACTGTGTTGATACCTCTGTAGTGACCAAAAGTTACAAAAAGTCATAGCTTTATTAATAGATGTCTTTTGGTGAACAAAAGAAAAATTGGTGACAGTTATTAGGATTTTCCCGTGTTGTTAGTACCTTTGAACTTCTAGTACATACGTTATTTTTAAGGCCTTCTGGACTGTGCAATTTAAGGTTTTTGGTTAAAGATGATGTGTATTTGCTAAGTGTTGTAAAGTGTAAATTATAAAATTCCATTATTGTATTGCATTTCGTTGGAACAGCAAAGCTTATGAGTACCCAGGAAAAGATAAGGTTGACATAAACAATTTAAATATTTTAAAAATTAAAGAAATAAATCATACACGTTTATGCCAATAAAAACGTATGTTTAAGTAATATGTGGGATAAATATGAGCCTTTCAAATGAAAATAATAGAAATCATAATCCAAATCTACTGGACAAGCTTTATGCTTAACATTTGTAATACTTTTGTGAAACCGAAACATTTTGAAAACACGTGTAACTCAATGTCCACACCATCTGGGACGAGGTTGGAAAGATTTAATCCAACGTTTCACATCTTACTGCGAATGGTAATCAAGGGTTTTGTTTGCTTTTCATTCTTTTGATGCTCTTACTGCCGGCTGCCGTGAATCTGCGGCGTGTGGAAAGTGTTATCTTTTGGAACCTTTTTACTCGATTTCATGATCTCTCGCGTTCTGCGTAGATCCTGCTTGAATGATTACGTTTGCTTTGCTGTGGAGCTTAATCCACTCGGTAGAACCTCGGTGGCAGGGACAGGGTGGTCGGAAATTTGATAAAGATCTTATGCTCGACGCCAACATGTTTTTGTTGAAGAAAAAAAGCAGTCGAATGTTTCCGGCGAGATGAGCTTCCCGATGCATGTTCACACTGCAGCTAAATGAAATTGTCAGACTGCGCTTCGATGCAAATGTGAACGAATACGATCAGCGCAGAAGCTACACCGTTGATTAAGGTTCGCACAGAATCATTCGGTGCGCTATAAACTGAGCAGTAAGTGGTGATTATGTAAGCCGTAGATTTAAGCTTGACAGGAAGGCGGGTCTGAATCATTCGGAAATGTGTTTTTTTTTCTTTTATGGTGTATTTTTTGGAGGACCGCTGAAGCTATTAGCTGGTAATGTTGGCTTTAAAAATTAATTTTACATGGTTCACGTTTTATTCGCAAGCAAAGAGCAAACGAACAAAATGCAGAAGAATTCTTGACCACCAACAGAAAAGGTGATTATTGGAATTTGACACTGTATAGAGTAGAAAGCTACATAGAATTATTTTATACATGCTAAGTGTTATAAAAATGTATTAAGTTTTAATAAAGTGTCGAACCTTCAACCTTTTTCACTCTTAGCTCAATATTGATAAATAACGTCTATGTCCTCCATCCTTTCTTCACTTTAAATCTATACATTTACCAGCGACTTATGTGTTTATGGTGTTAGATGACTTTTGATAAAAATCATCTTTGAAAATGGAAAATACTTCAGCTGGAATTTTTACAATTTCCAGTTAGTTTGGGAATCTTTTGAACAGTGTATCGAAACGCTGTGTTAAAGCGAATATAAATAGCTAGCTCAATATATTAACCAATTTCCAGGTTCTTTTTATTCACAGATTAGACAAAATATGTCACAAGAAACGGTTACTAATATACGACTCTAAATGAAGATTTAAAATACTACACTTAATGCACAAGTAATAATTTTCATGGAAAATGTATCTGATTAATTTTCCGATTTGTAAAACGAAAATGGATAGATACGAAACATAGAGTTAAACTTAAATTTAAAGACATTTGGAATATTTCGGCAATACCTCATAATTTTACTTTTTAAACATACATTAACTTTTCATAATTATAGGTTTTATTAAAATACAAAAATGTATAAGGTAAATATGAACTGAAATAAAGACGGTAGCAATCCAGCAAATCAAAAAACCAAATATATAATATAAAAATAACTAACATTTAATTTCAAATAATTGTTCAATTGCTCCATTATGATAGCTGAGCCGAGCTTTTATGGTTTAAGCTAGAATTGAAAATCATTCTTGTTTTTGTAACAGGTTAAATCAATTCGGTATACGGCTCAATTAAAAGTGTCAATCTGGGAAACACTGACAAGAACTTCTTTTTAAAAGTTTTGCAAATACATAAAACGCTTTTGAAAAATTTCCAAAAATGAAAAAAATACCATTCTAATGTTTAAACAATAACGAAAAACATTGTTGCTGCGAGTACGAATAGGTACGCCCCTCATGATCAAATCAAAACTATCTTTAGTTTTGCATCTTTGGAAAACCATAGAATATAAGCAAAAATTTACCATTTTGAACGCTTTTAAAATATTACTTTTTTACTTTTTTACTTTAAAATATTACTTTTTTACTGCACATATGATGACTGTTACTTGAGAGTTCATGTTAAAGAAGTAAGGTAGGCAAAATCATTTCATTAAATAATGCATACAAAAACCTGTAAAAAGCAGCAAAAAGCAACAACACTGCGGTGATGTGAATTTTTGCCAAGAACTTACCGAAGCTTAATATTCTAATGTACTAAGCCCGAAAGAAAGTAGACAGCATACTTTTATCTCCTCAACCAATCTTGCTACCCGTCTTGCAAAAGGAGTATTTCTCATTCTCGTTAATTAGCACTCTGCATTAGCCTTGTGTACACTTCCTGGCTAATGGCTCACGCATGACAGGGTGGCTCGTAATCTCCGGATGGCCTCATAATTATTACTTAGTTGCTAGCGGTTGATGTGCTACGCCCGTCAGGACAATCTGCATTATGCTGGAAGAAATATTTGCGTTTGTTTTTTTTTTTCATTACATCCATCCAGCATGTTCATTATGCATAGCATGTTTAATAAAATATGTACTCATGCAACTGTGTTGTTTAAATTGCAATAAAAAAATAATAAGTGGTACAACTTTGCATACTTAGTGGTAAAATACGTAAAAATAATCCTATTTATTTGAGCTTCCCCGGTAAATATTTTATTTCAATGATAAGTACAGCAGTAAGTATGCTGCAGAAGTGAGGCATGTAACTGAATTCGTTATAATAAATACGTTTTGGTGGATGTAACTAACACAACTATTGCGTAATGTGTTCCTCCACAGCGTAACGACCCGCGATAATGGCTTTATTTAGCGCAATCGTACCGGTATTTATTTTAAAACTCGTCTCCTAGAACGGATTAAGGGCTTCAGATGTTCTATTATTATTTTCATCATAGCTGAATGCTTATCTGTGCTAACGTTGCTGCATTCAAGCGACGATTAGCGCGTATTGGCTGGGTTGCAGAGTACCGTTTTGCGAATGTGTGTGTGTGTGTATTTGTGCATGCTATGGATGCATATCAGCTATCAATCGCTCCCTAAACCCACCGGATCTGACCTCAATCACGGCAGCACGGAACGGAAGAAAAACGGTCGCCGGGATATCGGCAGGAAGTGTGTGTGTGTGTGCGGTTTTTACACTCCCCCTGCCATTATTAACTGCAGCGACATCGAAGGGCACTAGTCTGCGTTTTGTTTCCGCGTCCTTTGGCTGGATGCATTTGTAAGACAAAAGGGAAGGGATTCGTACGCTGAACAATAACAAAACCGTGCTGCCTCCCGAGCACAATTGCATTCCCAGCGCAGACGGATGTGTGCTGTTGTGCGAACAGGTTGAGATTAAGGTTTTTTATATTTTTGAAAAAAAAAATCCCAACACCAGCACATTCTCTCCTGCTTGTTGTGTGTTTGTGTGTGTTTTGCGAATGCGTTGCCGCCGGAAGACGGCTGATGAAAGGAAAAGAGAGAAAACATGCTGGCGACATGTTTTCACTCCGATGGAGGATTTTTTTTTCTTCGTCCAGAGTATTGTGTGTGTGTGTGAGAGTGCTTTTTTATTTGCATTTCGCACTACACTTCGACACGTACAAGTGTCTTGAGTACATGATCAAGGTTTCGCTGTCTGCATCTGGTATCAAATATCGTTGCAGCCAAGAGAGACTTGTCCAATTTGTACGGATACCATACGAGTTTTCATCTATTCAGCTGTTGTGGACTTAAGGACAATGCAAATATTTTTTGGTAAATGTTGCCTGCTTGAGAAATTTCATTAAAACGAAATAATTACACACTCAAATAAGCTTCTCGTATCCTTCATTTTAACGCCAATCCTTGCATGTTGTAGAATCGATCTTGCTTTCGCACAAATGACAACCCCCCCCCCGCCTAGTTGCCTACTTGGTATGTGGCAAACTGGCAAACCTTCTGCATTCAGCGTGTCCTTTTCGCGCCCACTTCACCACGATGGCACGATGCCTCGTGTTCGATTTCGTCCAATGACGGCTCCCCTCGCCCAGCGATCCGGTCGAGTTATGCTCCAGTTTTTGTTTGTTTTTTGTTTTTTTTTTTGCGACCCACAA
The DNA here is from genome assembly GCA_000956255.1 of Anopheles punctulatus. Lineage (NCBI taxonomy): Eukaryota > Metazoa > Arthropoda > Insecta > Diptera > Culicidae > Anopheles > Anopheles punctulatus. Next base: position 4,972 of record JXXA01011874.1, on the reverse strand, counting down.
GGACCGTGGTGACGCGCCGGTAGACAAATAAGCTTGTCACTTCGCATAAGTGCAATGAAATCTACACCACCAGCACATTGGCGGAGGGGTTGTGCTCTCGAACGGGTTAGGGGGGGTGGGGAGGTGGGGTGGCTGGATTTGTTGTTGTTGTTTTTTTTTGTCTTCCTGAATATCCCTCACCGGTAGAGTAAAGGGACTCACTCGCACACTTACTGATGAAGCGTGACAATAGCGTGTTGGCTCTAAGCAAGGGTTTCGGTCTGGGGTCGGGGACCGAAAATCGGGCTCGGTCGGGCACGGGGACGGCTGGCAGGGCCGAGCATCGAAGAAGCACTTGGACACGTTTTTCCGGTGCCGTTCTGCTTTCGCTCCCACCGGGGCGTGGGGAGAAGTTTCCGTCGCACGGGGGTTTAGCGAAAGGAATGGCAAGGTTACGCCGGCTGCCTGCTGGGAATTCAGGGTAGTCATTCGGAAAATTTAGTCATCAGACGTCAGCGTGACAGGGAATGGCGTTCGTTGCATCACAGTGCGGTTAATATGTATGCTTTTGATGATGAAAATAAAAAACAAAAAACCAAATGCCACCAAGATGAGATCATTCGAAAATTCAGTTCGTTTTTCAATACGGTGGGCAAAATTGTGATTTTGCTCTTCTTTCAAACATTAAAATAAAAATATAAAAAAAAAAACGTTTATCTGACAATTTCTCAGATGCTATGATTGATACTGATTTAGGAGGAATGCTAATTACATTTCCCAGCTCCGACTGATAGAATCGTTACCTGTCGTCGGGCGCTCGCAAGCAGCTTATATCGTAAAAGTGCTCCAATCCGCGTCTCGATCGAACCGTAGAACTGCCGGAGCAAAAAGATGCGAATCAATCGACCTGTTGGGGTGGAGAGGTAGAATGAGAAAATACCTCCCGAAAAAAAAACCGGTACTTTCGAAGCACCGTATCAGCCGCTCCCGAACCGAAACCTCTCGGAACTTGTTTGATGAAAGGTTCGGGGGACCAAGCTCGGTTCGAAACTTTCCTGTGCCCATCGACGATTCTCTCGATGTAACTCTTGGCACCGAATTCCGCGTGCCAAATTTGCCCCTTCCGCAAGAAGGGGGCTTTTTTTCTCCTTTTCTTCAAATCGCGTGGTGAATTTGAAAGTGATCGTGGTGGACCCTTTATCGATGTTTTAACAGGCGAAAACAATTTAGTCATAATCTCATTCGGCAAATGCTCCGCTTTATGGTTAATCACTCGATGCACTCACACACACACACCTTTCCGAGGTAGAATTTTCTTACGATATCGTGGGGGCATTCGTTTCCCTGTAGCGGTTTGCTGCTCTCTCTCTCTCTCTCGCTCTCTCGCTCGTCCTGTACTTTCTCAACATGCACACGCCGGTGCGTTGTTTCGTGCGGTAGACAGCGAACCAGCCCAGCACAACGAAGGGGTTGAGCGTTCTAATGAGAGAGCATTTCGAGTTAAAGGGTTGAACCCACCAACTGAAACAAAGCAAAAGCAAAGCAAAAAAAAAAAACGAAAAAAAAACAGCATGCGAATGCAAAGAAGAGAGATCGGTTGGCAGAACTGGAGGTGTGTATAATATAAGGAAGGTGCTCAACGCTTAAAACCGTTGTTGAGCCACCACCGGGAAACGGGGGGGGGGGGGGGGAAGCTGGTGGAGAACAATCCGGTCTTGGATCGTTCATGCATATCAGGAACAGTGAGCCGATGGTCGATGGGGATGTCCAAATTGGTTGGAATTGTTTCCTCACATCGGAGCATCAAAGTAGGCTGGTAAGCTTCTCCAATACGTTTCCCATTGGGTGAAATGTTTGGCTTGTGTTTGCAAGCGTTAGGTCTCTTGGAAATCAACGTTGTTTTTTTTTTTGGCACACCCAATTCGCGCGAACATGTTGCAGTCGTGGCGAACAAACAGCCCATAGTGTGGAGTAGGCTTCAGGACATTTTTTGTAGCGAATAATAACGCATGAGTGTGTGAAAGAGACGGTGAAGCGTGAGCGGGACCCAGCCATTCAATCAACCTGGTGGTGGGTCATGATGGTGAGCATGCTGTTGATGACGACGACGACGACGACGACGATGACGACGATGACGATGGTAAAGGTAGTAAAACAAATGCACCTCCAACCGCTCGCCACCGCCGCCGCCACCGTCAGCGAAGGCCTGCCGAGGCTGCGCAAGGCTCGCCCGGTTTGTGGTACGGGCCGGGAGATTGGCGAACGCGTTGTGTGCGTCGGAAAGCGGCCGGTTGGGCCCGGTTTTCGGCATCAGAAGGGCTTCGGCAGCCGCAGGTCGTACAGTGCAGTGGTGCCCGGTGCAGCGTCAGTTAATATGTGCAACCGGATGTGCGCGTACGTGCAACGGCTGGCACTGCTCGGTTTTTGCATTGTGGCATTCAGCGTGTTCTGGTGGTGCTTCTTCTGCAGCATCTACGTCGTCATGTTTGGCGATGCGCTGACGGCCACGGCTACCACTGATCACCGTTGCGCTCAAGACACCGCCCGGGTCGGCATCATGGCGACCAGCTCCGACGACGGTCACTTCGGCTCGGCTTGGGCTTAAGCGCGACCGGCACGATCGACACGATCCGCACGACAATCGCGTTCGAATTGGTGGCGCGCGCAAGTTTATCCGTTTTGTCAGCGAAACGAAACAAACAAAAACGAACGCGAGGCACCGGAACGGAACGGAGATAAGCATCAAAACGCCCCAAAAACGCGACAAGTGCCAAAAAAAAAACGTGTAGCTGAGTGAGGCTAAGAACATCCGGCGAAACGTACGTACCCCGTCGCGGGATACTCGCCGGCTGATCCTTCGCTCGTTTCGGCCGTCCTTCGCCTTGTGCCGAAGAGAAGTGAGCGCTCCAAGAAGGGGAAGATCAAACGGAACAACGCAGCCGAACAACGGACGACCGGGCGAACACGGGGCAGGGCAAATGAAGTTATTAGGAGGAAAATAATAATCATCGTCGCGTTTCGCGGCACCGACCCCCGGCCCGGGTGTGGAATGCGCTAGCGGCGCTCAACTTTCGGCGAATAAGTGTTTGTGAAGACCGGTGTGTGTGCATGTGTGTTTGTGAGTGTGTATGTGTGTGTATTTTTATTTTATCACCGAAAGAGATACCATCTTCACCAGCGCCCGTTTGTAAACAGTGTGTTCCGACGGTGATTGCGAATGTTTTGCCGCACCCATTTTGGATACATTTGGGTACGGTGAGAAGAATAGTCGCTAACTTCGCTGATCGATTTTGCCGATCGAAGACATGTGCAAAACCCGACTTTCGGTGATGTTTGGAGTGTAGGTGAAAAGTTTGCTGAAACTGCCAGCGAGCGGCTATGATGAGCCAGCATTTGTAGCAACAATAAACACGGCTTGGAAAGGTAAATGATGCTACAGATAATCCTTTTCCATACTTGCAGTGTATCCGAACGTGTAAACTAGATTGAATGGTCGTAAACGAAGCCTCTGCGGGCGCTCCGTTCGGCCAATAAGAACGGCAAAGCCCGCTAGACGCTTGATTGCGCCATGTGTTGTGTGTTTTACGGGCGCTTGATTGGTGGCGCGGGGTTGCACAATTTATGGACCTGAACTTCTATCCAAAACCCAATCCCAGGGAAGCCGTGCAGGAGCAGCGGCAAACACCCGACCAAACACGCCAAACACAATCATTAGCTCGATCATTCCCGCTCCGGATGGGAAATAATAAAAATGCAACGTTGTTACCGGCTTCGTTTTTGGACGATGGTACAGGAGCGTGCGAGTTGGGGCCGCGGTTTGGGGAAACGCCAAAGGGTGCACCGGCCGCACTCATCATCGTGCCAGGTATCGAGTTGCAGCGGGAAACGCAGAAGTATATGCATTTTTAATATACTCGTACGCACTCGTTATGGGGCTTTTAAAATGTTTCGTCCCGTGTGAAACCGAGTGGTGCGAAAGGAACAGAATTGGGAGAGCAAAAAAAAAAAAACAGGAAACACGAAATAATCAGAACTTCTCAAACGCATTCGCACCGGAGACACTAAAAGTGTGCACCGTGGCGGGCGGGAATGGTTTAAAAGCGGTGTAGCTGTTCGCCATAAAACGTCACGAGTGTCCGCGAACGACGCGAGGGCGAGGATATGGACAGGAAGCGTAAAACTTTGACAGCTCGAACTGTTCCGATGTTCCGAGGTGAAGGACATAAATGTAAGGTAAACAATAAAATATTGATGAGTTTTTCGTTTCGATTGGTACGTTTCGTGAAAATGTTCTTGGCTAGGGCTGGTCACCGTTTGTTGTATAAGTTATATTGTTAATATAATCGATTACATAAAATCGTACGTGGGAACGCTGCTTACCGCGTAGTTTATTTCCCCATAATGAAATCGACCAGCAGTGGTTTAATTGTACAATACTGAAGCGATCTGTTTTTTTTTTGTAAACAAATGAAAAAGAAGGTACGAATCGCCAGTAAGCACCGAACTGTTAAACCGGCTGCATCCAATTAGTCGATCTGCAAGCGATCTCGCAGGAGGAAATATTTTATTTCTCCTAAATGATTGCCCACCGTGCCATCCATAAAACGATCGTTACAACGTTTTCTTCGGCACCGGAAAAATCATGATCGCATCGGGGCTGCAGCAGGCAGTAAAAGAGGGCGCTCAGTGCCGCGCATACGGGAGGGTGAGCTTGCGTCGTCGATTATCTGCAAATTGGCTCGGGAAACAACGGCTATCGGCGGGCGGGCTGTGGCAGGCAGATCGCCCAATTAAAGACTTTTGATGGTCGTGTGGCGCGGAAGGATTGCGTAGGAGTTTCGCGTGCAGGCTTCGCTATCGTTCGCCCGTAGCCCGAGAGGCAAATGAGTCGATATGTTTGTGCGAGGTATTTCCAATTACGTACGCGGTGGATTTTTTTTTTTTTAATGAACTTTACACTCAACCAGCTTCGTCCTACGGACGGACGCGTTTT
>JXXA01011871.1:0-17900 GCA_000956255.1 Anopheles punctulatus | reverse complement strand
AGGGAGGGGGGGGGATGCGGTGGTTAGCAATTTGAGCAGCTTTTCCACTCCTCACTGGCACTTTGTTGTGCGACGGATTTGTTATCACTTTTAGTTGATTTCACGATTTAATAATAAGTAACCTGTTTCGCAATCGGCGGTGGAAGAATGGAACAATTTCCCATCGACGAACGTGCAATGGAAGCCATCGAATCGGTAGTCTTTTCTCAGAAACAGTCCACGCTGTAGCCCCTAGCCGTTCCGGGAACGCTTCGTAACGGACGGGTGGCCTTTACGTTTAAAGCACATTTTCCTAACCACCACGCCGGCGGGAAAAGGTCAACGATGGTGGCCCGAACCGAAGCTCTTCCGAAACGTGTGCTTTTTTTTAAACATTTCTTCAAGACTTCCGCTGGCCCCGCTGGCGCTGTTTATGAACAAGCCAGGCTGGTTTTGTTTTCTTCTTTCCCTCCCGTTGACCAACGTGCAACAAGTTCACGATATGTATGTACAAATTTTAATGAAAAAAAGCACTACCCATTAACCCACAAAAAGCGGCCCGGCTCAGCAGCTGCTGTCGGGTGTTTTTCTCGCCTCTTTTCCATTTAACAACTCACCGCTACATGCACGTGCTTTCCTTCGGTAAACGTACCTCCGCTTCTTTTTTAAACTACTTGCAACAAGAACCCGTGGTTCCGGGCGGGTTAGTTTCAAACTGAACCTGCGCGCACACACACACACACATATCACAAAAAGGTAGAATGAGATCACGAAACTAGAAAGATCGTAAACAAAAAAAAGGGTTACCTCGTTCAAACGCTCGCAATCCAGAATTATCGGTGAGCGATTGGTGGTCCAATGTGAGTGTATGGTGCGGTTGAACGTGCTAATTAGAAGGTACTGCTGATGCTGGGAGGCTCCGTTGCTCTCGTTTCTGGGTGGCTTATCGATCGCGGTGGATGATTTATTATCACCTACCGATGAGAAATGGATCGATCCGATCGGTACATGGTGCACATGCTTCGTTCGAAAGAAAAAGCACGCTCGAAAGGGATCAGCGAGCACACGGCTCCGGTGGAGTAATTAAAGCCTACCCAACAGGAAGCTTGTTTTATATGGTGCATCATGGGCACAATGGTACCGTTTGCTGAGGGTGAAGAACTGGACGTTCCAACTGGAGTTGGTTCCAGCTGTGCAGAACAGGTACTGCTAAAGCAGTGTGTAATCGCGCTCTCGATGGTGTAATAATGAAGATTTTAAGGTAGAGATCGAGATAAAATCTTAAGACCGCAGCGGATTTGCTGCGGTGCGATTGAAGATCTTTTCCGGCGGGGTGGCTATAGCCAGATATTGCTCTATCTTAATGTCTAGACTTCCTCCAGTGGAGGTCACTGGACAACTCTTTCACCTAAAATTGGTTTAGTGCAAAAAGCGTGAGAAGACCTCAGCCGAACAAGATGAAACGTAATCCCGGACGAAGGCAAGAGGTTAAGTGTCCGGCAACAGTAACCACCACCAGCCATGTGTGTAAGAGGTAATGAGAATTCATTCCCCTGCTAAAGATCAACCACCAACGTTGGCGGTTGGTATCAAACATACTTCGCTCTTCGCTTCCCTTGCCGTAATCCGTTAATGATCACGTTACCCGTGTGGGGTTATTCTTTGTTTCCACTTGCCTCCCTGTTATTACCTGCACCAGCCGCAATAAAGATAACACCGGGTCGATAAGTTTGGGAACTTTTGGCGTAACTGTAGCGCGTTGCGCAACAGGCACTGGTGTGATCTAATCTGAATAGATCCACGTCCACATTTTTGCCGCCCGGGTGGGTATCGTTTTGATTGGCCCCGTTTTTTGGTGTTGCTTTCCCGATCATGAAACGTGCCAGCCGCAGGTACAGTTTAATTATCCCTTCTGCCTTCTGTGCATCACCGGTCCGCGTGTGATGTCTCTCGCACCGAAAGTGATCCATTGCCAGCTGCCTGTTACCCGCCCGGCAGTACGATCGAGCGAGCGCGCGCGCGCGTAACAGTACGGACGGGGAGAAATTTTAGCATTTTTTCCTTTTATGATGGAGCTTAATTTTTATTTCTCTCCTGCACTGCTCGGTTTTCTGTTTTCACGCCGCGGTGCTAGCGGTTCCATACCGGCCTCACGGCGTGAGCTTTTCCGAAGCGGTCCGTTAGCTAGAATTAACCGTCCGGATTGGGTTCGCTTGCGCCTGCGCGCCCGAGGATTAATGTACGCCCCAATCGATGAGATAAGCGCGCTCGCACGGACGCACGGAAATAGGCACCGCAACCAATCAGTGCAGACACAGCTTCGCCTCGCATGCAAATTACTGTCCGCCGCCTTAAAAATTGCCCAAAATTTCCTTCCGGACCGAACCGGGCCGAGGCGCACATTTGTGTTTCCTTTAATGGTACGTTAAAACGCGCCAAAATCGGTAAGATGAAAATAAAACACGCAAATTGTTACAACGTGACAACCTCCCGTTTGCGTGTTCCGAGCGGGTGATCGCGGTGTGGCACGCAAAACGATCAAAAATCAATTTGGTAGCAGAAAACGGCTGCAGCCACACGGTGTGGGCCGTCACGTTCGAAGCCACGATCGCGCTCGCTCTGCTGCATTTCCGGTCATTTGTTATTTTTTCCAACCAACATCCAACAACCACACTGCCCCGTTTCCGTTACAGTTTGAATGAGCGACGGGTCGGGTCGACGGCACGATGAGTTTTTGAAATTCGTTTGTGCTAATGCCGCGCTAGAGCATCGCGCGGGATTGCTAAAGCAGTGCTCTCCCCGATGTAGAGCGAGACTGACTGACAAGCGAATGTGGACTGCCCGAGGCCGCGATCGTTGGATATGATCGGCGTCTTTCCCCACCTGAGGGGTGAGAGGTTTCTTTTTTAAGTGGCACCGTGAAGTAACGCGGTGGAGATTCCCGATTCGGGATGCCTCCTGGAGCGCTGACGAACTTCAACTCCTGGTTCCCATGGAACATGACTAATGCGCTGACCAAAATTTAGACCACAGGATGCTCCAGTTTCGGACACACGCTGGAAGCGCAATATATCTGTTGAATGCAGAGCTAAAACACACGAATACCATCACACTGGGTCATCGCTTCGGTGCATCACAAATTAAATCTAATCACCTCACGATGCTGGAAACGGGATTAGGCTGGCCATTCTCATTCGCACGCTGTAATAACCGCAATCGAAACGAAACGCCTCTTCGATACACACGCTACACTACCTCTCATACGCCGGTGGACGATCGCGCGAAACCACACACCAGCACCACACACACAAAAAAAACAACTAAATAAATGTACGCACGCACACAACGCACAAATGAATCAGCACCCCAACCACGGCGGCAGGGATGGGGAATATTTATGCTTATATGGGTCAAACTGTAATTATCAACCAAACGCGCATATCTACACCAGCCACACCAGGCAGTTTGCAAATACGCGGGTGAGCGTCTTGCCTCTATGTGATCGATACGATCATGCGAACGTGCTGTGTTCACGCCCGCTCGCCCAACGTGTCTGTGTGTGGCCTTGTTCTTGCAATCATAATTTAGAAACCCCCTGCCGGCACACACCACAACCCATCCTCATCCATCCATCTTAACCATCAATCCGAAACGTCCCGAAAACAGAAAAAAAATAATAATACATTCAACCCTCATTTGTGGCTCGCGCCAGGAAGGGAAGGGGAAGGTGAGGGGTTTAAATCGTTTGTGGGTGCATGATAAACAGTATGGAAAAACATTAATTGCAACCCTCCCCGTTGCTCATACTGCGCGCAGCTGATAGCATCTACCGGGCCTGTATGAGCAAGTTCAGAGAGTTGTATTTAAAGGCGAATTGCTAAACATTTCGATCACTGCCCGCAGTATGAAAGATGGCTGAAAATGAAATGTGATCTCATAGAATTAATTTTCTAACACGTTAGATCTAAAATCAAAACCTGTATTGAATGGAGTAATTTTTGTAGAACATAATTTTCCAGCTACCTTTACAAGTTTTCCTCTCATTCTAAAAATTGTTGATGATCGTTGCGTTATCTTACACACAATTTGCTTTGCTTTTACCGCCAGAAAGTTTGACTATTCTTTGTTTTAACATATATTTTTCTCTTCTTTCCTTTCATTGCAGGTGTACAACGACGTGTAGTATCGAAAATATCTCATCCAAATCTCACGAACGTAGTGCACAAAAACGGAAACACATACCCACGCATATGTCTCCAGATCTCGAGTCCCTCAGACACCTGTCAGACGGTTCGTTCAGCTCGCCTATAAATCCAGCCTAATTCGTTCGTTTGTGTTGGTCTGGTCCGAGTCGAGGCAAACAAAAAAATAATAATAAACTCCACGATACACACCACCTCATCTGCTTCGCGATCAGCTCGATCGCTCCACGCAACTGAGACGGTGGTACATCCCGAACTTTGGAATCATCTCCACCGCGAAGCTCAGTATCTCATCCTCTCCCGGAGAGTGAAGCTTCCCGTCCACGGCACATCTTCCCGCGAGAGTACACCGCGAATCTTGAGAAGCCCACCACCCCGTGACAAGAGAGCCCACCACCCCGTTACGATATCCGGAGCGCTGGGAAAAAAGGGGGTTTAGCCGGGTGCGCGCGCTAGCGCCACAGTTAGTGCGTCGCGGTGGACGCTGAACACACAACCAGTGTTAGCTCGGGTTTCGTCTGTTACGCGTCGCGCGTGTGATCCGGGTCCAGTTGGTGTGTTATGTAAATCGATTCGAAGCAGCGATCGCGACGCAGTGCCTGCGGTATATTCTTATCAACGTCACGCGTGTCTGTGTGCGGGCATCACGTTGCCGTTTTTGATTGTTTTCGTGCGCGCGGATCGTAATTTAATTCGCGTTTCTGGGGCTCGTACGGATCGGAACACATCCGTAGAGGGCGCACGCAAAACTGCACAACGCAACGAGCACCGATGTGGCACCAAACCCCGGCCTCGTCGGGGTGGTTAAACGGAAAATGCTGACTCGGGCGAAAAACACTCGACACTGCGCGACCGCAGCGTAAACAGCCGACGAAAGCAGCAGCGACAGTAGTTGGTGCTCAGTCAGTGTCCTCCGTTCGACGATGTGTACGTCGTTAGCGACAGCAGCGCAGCAGCGATTGATGGACACGGCATCCATTCACACCAGCAGCGGCAGCATCGGTGCGATAAGAAACGATCGGTTTGGATCGAGTGCGGTGATCTCGCGTCAGTAGATTAGCTGCTGAGGGATAGGCCCTTTTGACCAGCTTTGTGAAGGAAACGGTATGCGAACCGTGAATACGATCACCACACCATCGCAAGAAGAAGCCAACGAATCGCTCGCCCAGTGTGAACCTTGTGTGTTGTTATAACTTATTATTCTGTGCTGCAAGACGTGTCTGTGTGTGTGTGTGTGTGTGCGCGCGCGCGTGTATAAGTGAATTTTTTTTTTCATTTCAAGACCATTCTGGAGAAGGTGTTTTTTTATTGTTGTTGTTGCTGGTGTTAGCTGTGTCAGGAGGTGCTAAAAGTAACATTCGCAACATTGTGTAGGTAGCGGGCTAGGTAGCATCCCCCCACGAGAATCGGTTGCCACTCCACGTACGGTAATCGTGGCGTGCGGATCGGTAAAGACGCGAGCGTCCAAATCCCCATCTACCCCGGCCATCATCAACATGTACTGGATCCGGTCGAAGAAGCTGCGCGAGCGGCTGGCCCTCGGGTTCGGTGCGCTGCTCGTGCTCTTCACGCTGCTGCTGGTGGTGGACCTGCAGATGGATCTGGGTGTGTCGCGCGGGGAGTTTATCCCGTCGCACGCCCGCATCCGATACGCGAACCAGCAAGATCGCTCCGGAATCTACAACGAGTTCCACCGGAAGTATCTGGCGAAGAGTAACGCGTCCGGTTCGAAGGAGTATCTAACGACTAACGCTCAATCACACCGCGGGCACACCGACACATCCGGTCCGGGGTATCCCAGCAAGTCGGCAACAACGACTGCCGTACCGGCACCGCACGATCGGTTCAAGGATCTGACGGCGCTGGTGGTGGCTCCTCGGTCCAGCAAGCATCGCGCACCCCAACCGTTCGAGAAGATCATCGTGCGGGAGGAAGCGTACACGGACGAACCGCTAGATGAAGGCGAAACTAACCCCACACTCGGGGAGCTGTTGGATCTGCGGCCCGGACCAAACGCGTCCAATCTGGAACGCTTCCAGCTTCGAATCTCCAAGCGGGAACTGTACGGGCGCGACGATACGCTGGTGAACTCGGTGATCGACGACATGATCCGGCTGCCGATCCTGCACGTGGTACAGAAGGAAGGTGGCACCCAGCTGAAGCTGATCATCGACTACCCGAACGATGTGCACGCGCTGTTCAAACCGATGCGATTCCCGCGCGAGCAACAGACGCTACCGAACCACTTCTACTTCACCGACTACGAGCGCCACACGGCCGAGATTGCCGCGTTCCATCTCGATCGGCTGCTCGGCTTTCGACGTGCGATGCCTGTGACCGGCCGCATACTGAACATCACCACCGAGATCTATCAGGTCGGTGACGAGGTGCTGCTGAAGACGTTCTTCGTCTCGCCGTCGAGCAATCTGTGCTTCCACGGCAAGTGTTCGTACTACTGTGACACGTCGCATGCCATCTGCGGCAATCCGGACACGCTGGAAGGTTCGTTTGCCGCGTTCCTGCCGACGCAGGACGACACGCAGCGCAAGGTGTGGCGACATCCGTGGCGTCGCTCGTACCACAAGCGCCGGAAGGCGCAGTGGGAGACGGATGCGGACTACTGCACGATGGTGCGCGACATTCCACCGTACGACGAGGGTCGCCGGCTGCTCGACCTGATGGACATGTCCGTGTTTGACTTTCTCACCGGCAACATGGACCGGCACCACTACGAAACGTTCAAGATCTTCGGCAACGACACGTTCCCGATCCATCTGGATCATGGGCGTGGGTTCGGCAAACCGTTCCACGACGAACTGTCGATCCTGGCACCGGTACTGCAGTGCTGTCTAATCCGGGCTTCCACGCTGGAGACGCTGCTGCGCTACCACAACGGTCCAAAGTCCTTGTCGGAAGCGATGCGCGAATCGATGAGCGTGGATCCGATCGCACCCGTCCTGTGGGAACCACATCTGGTGGCGTTGGATCGGCGCGTTGCCATCGTGCTGCAGGCCGTGCGGGACTGCATCCGCAAGACGACCGAAGAGGATGCACCGGACGTGCCGGCGGACGTGCCAAATGCGCTCGGCGACGCGGATAAGGTGGTGCGGAACGGATTCTACCGGTCCTAGCGACTGGCGGCTTACCGGCGCAGAACGGGACTGCAGGAACGGCATGCTCGGTTGCACGCGGTCAATCGATACCGTGGAGCCGTCGCCTCACCCCGTGATGACAGGTCCTTCGGGCGGTTCGTCGACCGTACCCGAACTCTGTACATAGTCTAATAGTGATAGGTATTAGGGAGTAAGGTCCTTCCGAACCACTTCCGGATGAGCGAACGAGTGAAGTGCGGATGTGAGTGCGCGCGCGTATGACTGTGAGAGAGATATTAGGAAGTGATACGAACCATCGCCAAGTGTGAGGTTAGTTAAAATGGGCGGCCAAGTGTTGAGATCGGGATCACAAATACGATCCGTCTGTCGAGGTTCCTAAGGCGTAATCAAAACCGAAGAATACGATGAGCGAATTACTCGTGCGGCGGGTGAAGTCAACAAAAGGGAATGACTCGATTTAGTTATTAATCTTCCAATGGTTCGCTTCAGAAGCGATCCTTCTCCGTGACGTGACTGGTACTGTTATTGCAGTTGAGAGGAAGAAAGAGAGAGAGAGAGATAGATGGGAGTCTCTCAGGAAGTTCTTCACTTAAGGGTTGTAGAATAAAAATAAACTAACGATGAACGACGAGCTAATCGGATCGGAGTGAAATGATAGTTTGTGTTGTTATGATTCGAAGCTGAGTTTTTTTAATGTTAAACTCGCCCATGGCCGATCTAAAAGCGAAAACCGAAATGGCATGCGTCTGTTTAAACTTTCAGTCCGTAGTAGCCTATGCCCTCGTCCAACTTGTATGGACGATAGAAAATACGTGTCGCATTACGCACTAGCACAATAGTTACATACTACCTTCACATACACGTGAAGCTGTGAGGCCAAAGTTTTACTACACTACGAAACTAACCATATTGCAATAGGGATATATTCAAGGGCATATCTTTGAAATGATGGATCTGGTTGATTGGTGCTCGCTGTTGAGTTATGTTTTTTTTTTCTTTTAGAAACATTCAACAAAAGCAGTAAATCGAAGTGATAGCGACCCGGATTTTGGAAAGATTCAGACATCCAGATCACCGACCGCTCGTGCCGGTTTTCCTTATTGATCTGATTTTCACTCTTCTCGTACGTTGAAGCATTTTTTTGTTTGTTTATTTGTTTGATACATTTATCTGAAAGTCTACAAAAAGGCCAGTATCCAGTTCGGTGAAGTGAAAATACAATAAATTAACTCAATTTAACAACCGCTTAAGGAGGCGCGAGCCAACTACAGCAACACAAATCTTGAATATGAAATCACATACATACATACGCAAAGTGGATCGCATTTTCTCATCGTACCCCACCCCCCGTTAGGCCACGTTCGCGGCAGCGTAATTGTTGTGATGTATTTTGTTTCTTGTTATGTTTAGATATTTCATCGTTTACATACGGGGCGAACGGGGTGGGATTAGGGGGGACGTGGTGTGTAGTTCCACCGGGGAGATAGGCCGCACGAAGAGCGAAAACAAAACATGAAACTCTACCGCGAGGGGTAAAATCAGGAAACATAAACAGAAACACAGCATAAAAATACCACAAAACAAGCAACCATGAGCAGTAAGTAATAGTTACAGTATCCGTATACAATAATAAGCATAATATAAGCGATAATACCGGCGCGAAATATGTGATCACGCCCATAAACCGAAACGCAATAATTAAACGATGCACCTGGAAATCTATCCATCACCTTTATCCGCGTTCATTCCCTTGATCGTTGCCCCGTTTTGTTGTATTGATATTCTTTAAGAAGTAGTAAAGTTTGCTCGACGCCGAAGCAGATGCCAAAAACTTATTGAATCATCGCTCCCTTTGTCTTTCTACAACCCTCAACCGTTCAATATCCATCGGTGCGGAACGAGAGATGAGGGAATGAATCGCAAACCTAAAAAAAAAAAAATCGGACACCATGTAGAAGAAAACGTTAGCTACAGAGGAATATCAATTTTCTCGATCGTACTTTCCCACCTTTATTAAGTTTTCGTTTTTGTTTTCATTTTAGCGTCGATCAAGTTTGCCAAATCCACTCCTCGAACGGACAGCGCACTGCCGTTCCTATACCTTGAAAACGAAAAGAAGGAAAAGCAAAGACTAAAAGCATATGATCGTGGTTCCACTAGCAAAAGCTCCCGTTAGGGTGTTCTAATGTTCCCAACCTTATCATACGCCATTCCACTGTCTCCCGTGAAGCTTATTGCGGGAGAAAACACTGCGTGCGTGGTGTGTAATATTGTATTTTTTGTATAGAATGTACCAATCTTTATGGTGGCGCACCCTGACCTGCCTAACCCAAACCGTCTGTTATCCACTGTACTCGTTATTCGTTATTTCCAAGCTTTATCTACAAAATAAACGCACCAAAACACGGCTCGTTTTTTTTCTCTTGTTATATGTCTCGTGCACTGTCCGGACGATGCACGAGTGCAGAACCTAATAGTACTAAGACTCTATCGAAACACATCGGGAATGGAGCAATATTTCAAGCGTTAAGAACTTTGTGTCAAACAAATGGTAATGAAATGTAAACGTAACAGGGAAGAAACTTCCTATTCTTCCAGCTTAATTTTTGTGTAAGAACCTAACCTCCCCTTATCGTACTAAAGATACGTCTATTGTCTCGTCGTCTTCGTCAGGGTACACTGTTAAGTGATTCTGTTTTCCTACTAAGCGTTAGGCAGGCGTTTGCACGTAAGTCATTAGACACAACAACAAAAAATGCCGAAGTGAATGTAAAAAAGTCTGTTGTTACTGTTTAGCTAAAACATACTGAAACGAATGATAACGAGTCGGTGCGTTGCGCATCGTCGATAGAGGAGCCGAGAGACCGAGAGCAAGATACGCAAAAATATAATGGAAGCAAGTAGCATAAAGCAACTGATCAGCTGTGGTATTGATAAACGAACTAATAATAGAACATTAAAATACTACACAAAGACATGCGGAGACAGCAAAAATAAACGAATAAACTACGAAATTTGACAGCCAAAAACCGGAGTAATCGTAATGAACAGAGCGTGTAAGCGTTCTAACCGATCCGAACAATTTCTTCCTGCTAGCCCATTCTCACCTCACATTAATGGGGTTACATTAGAGGCATGTTAATTTATTGAGAAAACACATCCCCCAACCGGTACGTTCCAGCGAGGTCGGGTTGAGTGAACTTGGGTTAACAGATAAATATGCTATTTTCGTATATTCGAATGCCTCTCTGCCATCTTTTGTGCGTAGCTGCAAAAAAAAAATACACGAAACGGAACACCTTAGTTATTATTTTACTTGGCAAACCTTGCCGAAAGCTTATTGTTTGTTTTCTATCCAAGGGCTTTGTTTCATGTGGCTTTTTCCTACGGAGAAAGAGTTCTCCGTCGCCCAAACCGTTGGGCAGGAACGTACCGTTGGAACCAGCGTTAGCTTCCCACTCAAGGATCTTTCAGGATTGAAGGTGCTACGGACGGTGCTTATCATAGTTGTCCAGCAATGATTACAAACCAACTAGCCTACGGCGTGCGACTTGGGGGAGGCTGCGCTTGCGGAAAGGTTTCATCTGCGGAACTGCTTTATCAGCTGTCCGTCAGTCGGACGGTTCGTTTCGGTAAGCAGCACTTAAAAGATGAACTCATCATTCATCCGAGCAGACCAAACGACTTTCCGACGCAAAGCTGAACTTACAAAGAACTTCCCTGTTGCGTTCAACTGTTTCCAACTAAATCCAGCCACAATATGCCGCACGTTTTCGACCGTGGCCCAGTTTCCTGGTGCTAATCTAGGAATTTATACTTTTGTCGCTGCCAACCCCTAAGTGGAGATGATGGAATCCTACCCAAACCTCCGAAAGAGAATGGATTGTTTTGTTGCACAAGTAATTGTGACGCTGTGATTTAAAGTTATGAACGACTTCTTTGGTTCATTCTCCCGACCAATGTGTATGTGGTCTTTAAACAGAGTGGTTTTCTCGTCTGTTATCATAGAGGCTGGCCTATTAAAATTGAATTGCATAACTTTAAATTCTCTCGATAACCCTATCATGTTCAGTATGGCTTACAGAAAATTGCACAACCTACGCAGCTTTTCTCGAAAAATAGACAATGGGAAATCCAAATTTCACCAATGCGTGGGACAAATTGTCTGCGACTCAATCTTATCAGCTCATCTCCCCTAGAGCCTCAGATGGATGACGTCCGACGAACGAAAGACAATGCAGTTGTGTGCTGAATCGTGTTACGTCTTACTTTCCCAGTGCGACCTCGTCAGTATCACGGAACCGAACTTTTCCCGGGGCATCCTTGCACTGATCAAGCGTGCACCCATGCCCCTTACCTTTTCATTGTCCAATCAAGCACAACTGTCCGGTCCCAGTCGTACAACTTTCTTCAAACCCGTTTTCGAATAGTTTGGTGTTGTTTTTTTCTTGTCTTATGCATACTTTCCTGAAGTTTTGCCTTGCTTATCTGCATATCGCACCCAAAACACGAGCCAAAACTTACCATCAAACTTTTCGCTATCGGGATAATGAACGGCGTGCGGACGTTTTTTTTATAGATCCATTAGCAGTCGAACGCAGTTCCGTTAATTTAAGGACACACTAAATTGGTCCTCTTCCAACGTAAACAATGCTGGACGAGTAATTGGCGTGGTCTTTAATTACCAGCTGAAGCAAATATCCAACGTCGCAAACAAACGCGTAAATAATAAAATTGTTGAACCGGTTCGGTTATTTTAAACTGAGCGTTACACCAACCGGTTCAAAGTGCTATCGGTTTTATACCAAATCGTACGTGTACTGCGTATTGCATGCATTTTGGCGCATACCGTTCAAAATCATGCTCATGGCTCGTTTCGTCGAACAGAAAATGTGTACCAAACCTCGTTGCAGCGCATAACTACAGCACTCTGATTGTCCCACAGTTCCAGCTTCAAGTAAATCTCTTAAATCACTTTTCACATCAGTTTACTCCAATCGTACAAAGTTCACCGTCTACGATCGAGATGATGATACTCCGGCAAGCTCTACCATGCACGGGCTGCCACTCGGTAACGCCGTAATCGGTTTGCATTGCGCGTCGGAGGAAATTATGAAAATTTATTACAGCGAAACCCAATTGCCACTCCTTTCTCACACTCCCGGATCATAATTTATTTACACACCGGTCATCGACAAACGGCTACCGGTCGGGGCGTCTGCGATGGGTCAGAAGCAGTCAGTACTAGAGCGCTTGAGCTACTTCCACCGAGATGGCAAAACTTTTCCGCCCGCTAACGAGAAGACGGCGCTTAAGACCGACCAGTGCACGGGTAGCGAATGGCCACGCCACAAAGCAAATTATCTTTCGGAAAGAAAGGTCCGCAGAAAAGGGCGCCATGCCACCAATGTTTTACGGCCCAGCGGAATAAAAATATCATAAATCTTTGTGAAGTCTGATAAAATTACAAAACTTCGTGCCTAATCAATTTGCAGTGGCTTTAGCGCTTGAAATATACCGTGGAATAACCTACCCTCATAACCTCACGATGGGTAGGATTTTCCACGTGACGAATATGCCAGTTCGTCATTCTTAGACTATTACTCCTGTGGGCTCGCTTCAAAGATTAATAAAAAGGTACTTCTCGACACACTCGAGCTCAAGTGTCTCGTACGGAACGTTACAAACGAACACATGCATACTGCTACTACCACCGGAGGGAGCCATAAAGCCAACTTTTGACCATAACAATACACCGCACGATCCGAATAACTAAAGGCTGGAATGGTTATGATCTGGTTTCTCCTGCCGGGAGAGAACGTTTCTACGGAACCAGAAGCATCCCCAAATCCTTCCCCTAACCATGTTTAACGTGCGAGAATGATCGAAATATCGCCTCCGCTTCGTTCCAACAGTTCGTCTGTATCTAATTATTGACTCTTCCAACGGGCAGCCGAACAGGAAGGATGACAAAACTAGGGCAAGATTTATGATACGCCGTCATGTTTATGGTAAACGAGTTGGCCGCCCAGCAGAGGGTAAAAAGGTGTTTGTAATCGGTTATTAAAATATCATACTCCCTGGTGCCTTCGATGCGAAGCTGGGATGACATAAAACATTCTACTTCACCCAACTTCCTTACACTCAATGCTTCCCTTATTCTGGTTACGGGCTCCTATTTCGGTGAAGAAAGTAATCTACATAATTGACTAACCATTTTGACATTAGCCGGAAGCCCAGACATGATGGACAAATTATTGGGAATGAATGAGTTGAATAATTAGCTTCCTGGTGTGGTTTTGTACCCTGCGCAAGCTCACTAGATGATTTATCTATTTTCACAACCTTCTGCCATAATATTTCCAATAATGTCGTCGGAACAATGAAGGCTACCATAAGTATCTTTCTCGAACCGATGTTCTGAAGATGCGATTAGTAGCGATTATGTATAAAAAGTGTTCTGATTTGTTTTTAAAACCAGTTCGATCTGTGTTTACGCCTGCAGGGTATGCAATAATGTGCTTGCATCATAACTCAATGTGTCGCAACACTTTCCGCCATTTTATGTGGCTCTCGTCAAAACAAAAAAAACAATCGTTAACCATTTGGGGGTAGAAGAGTAAAGCAAGAAAATGTTTCTTGCATTGAATGTGTGTTCTTATTTGTGAAAACACTAATAACATCGATGGGTAAGTTATTCGTATTCCGATAGAAATCGTGACGCCGGTTCCGAGAGAAATAATCATAAATTATTTACCCAACGTTCCATATGTCGATGTGATGGATCAGCACGTTCGTTTGGTCATTTGAAAGGAAGCTTTTCTGCCATCACTTGCTGGGATCAGACCAAGTTCTCTTTGACGAACCAGTTTTATTATGATGTAAAGAAAGAGAGAAAAAAAAACCTCTTCTATTAGTGTTCTACCAATGATGGACGTTTATTGTGCCCATTCTATCTGTGGGGTAAAAACAAGCAGTAAACAAAATAAAGAACTTGAAAAAAAGAAACCGAAAGCGACCATAGTCTCAACAGTACGCCGGAAAATACGCCGATGCTGGAGTAAAATAATTAACACTGCAGTTTCTTCTACACGAAACCCGACACTAGCCAAACCGCGGTGACTACGGTGAAGCGGATGCCCGAAACGTGCACGGGAAACAGCCGGTAGCTTGCTTAACCAGCGCGCCCTGCTTCCTAATGAGCTACGTGGCTCGCCTGTATCGGGCGAGTAATTTATTTCGAACAGAAAATTCCAGGTGACCATTAAACTAATTAAACGGTACCGTGGCGCAACCCGGACGCAACCCGGCGTCAACCGAGTGCGCACTGCTACTGTCAAGGATGTCCTTAAGAAGAATGCATTCCCATTCCGGTCCAATTTAGTGTTTTAGTGTTATATTCCTTTTCTTTTTTTTTTGTGTGCGATCCAATGTTATCTACCTCTATCTCGGTCGTGTTGAGGCGATGTTTTAAGCTAGTGTCGTGTCGTTTCAATGCACATCCTGTTTGTTCAGCAAGCTAGAAAAGGCGAGAAGAATCTTCCCTCCCTTTCCGCAAGGTGTTGGCGAGGAAACGGTCGTGAAATGTTTGCCTCCTGGTGTTTCCTCCTTCGTGGAGCAATTTTCGCGTGAAATATTTGTTACGCTGAGAGTGTCATATTTTCGTCGTCCCATCTTGCTGGGTTGCTTGCTGTTCGTCTTCACCTCCACTGCTGACTCTTCGCTTTATCATATTTCCGGCGGAACCACCGGATATAAAACGATGAGAAAGAAACCACCACCGGGTAGTGTGATAAAAATCGCGTTTTGGACAGTGGAGCGTGATTTTAACTTCCCCAGCGCTGCATTTAGCTTCCCCTGATGCACGAAAAAATAATGCCTGCGTGTAGTAGCAAACAACATTAAACCAGGGAACAGTGCTGCAGGAAATCATGAGTATTACTTGATTTACTGAATCTTGCCAAACTCTACCGGAGCGGAGTGAACTCGGAAAGTGAACACTGAAAAGAAACTCGAAAACACTGCAACACTCTTTTCACCCCGACCGAGGTCATTCTGCTGGGGTATTAATATTTTATCACCGTACCCCGCGTAACAGACACATAAATTTGCCCGAATTACCAGTCCACACCGTGCCATGCGGTTCGGTTTGGCTATGGGGCAGTAGAGTAGAATTAATCGAAGTATGCATTTTATCAATTACATGGACGCTGGTAGCCGTAAATTAATCGCAAGCAACAACAAAACCAAATGTTGGTTTTTGTGTGAAATTTTTGTAATTGTCCTCAATAGCTGAAAGCTTTCTTTCACTTGAGACAAAATTTTTCAATTTGATGGCAAATATTGGTTGATATTTATAATAAAAAATAACATCATACAGGAAACCAATTTCCAATAATGACTTTTTTTCTTCTCTTGATCAATTGGTACATACATTTTTGAATAACTCATCTGTACCCAATTAACACGATTATCAAATTATGAAGCAGACAAAATATATAAAAACGTACCACATACGGTAGCAAATAAAATCGTTTATTTATTATGTCAACCATTTTTTGCGTACTCCAAACACGAAGCAGAACGGCTGCTCCATAAATCAAAAGACATTTTTTTTCTCTTTCCCCTAATCAACATCCATCACAAGGACCTGTTGAGAAAACGGCCCGTTTCTGGGGACGCTCTGCTTACCTTTTCCGTAAGTCGTGACGGCTCGAAACACGTACCCGGCGGTTTCACTAGTGCCACCATTTTCATATGGAGACGCATGGTGCTTTAAGTAAAACGAGCTTCGCTGTTGCTTTTTTTACTGTTGCCCTCTTTTCTTTTTTCCGAGAATGAAATAGAGACACATTTCGAATGATAAAATAAGATGCTTGCTGGGAGGGTGAGAACAACTTGCAAAAAAAAACCCCTAAAGTCAAACACACACTGTTAATAAAATTTACGTTTCAAAATAGCTACGTGGCTCGTTCGCTGCCGAGATGCTTCTGGCGCAGTACCGCTTTAGTATTCATCTTCATCTAGCGCACATTGCTCGAGCAACTGACCATGTTTGGACTTCGACGCGCTGGGTACGACAAATTTATGACATCAACCACATAGTATCACTTTGTCCACACATCCACACACACACACACACACACACACATAGGGCAACATCGCGCATCGGATGGGAATTTATGTGCTTCCGGTTCTATCATTCCCATTGCAGCCAATTTGCCATCCTTGTTTCGGTTTCTTTCCTATTTTTTTGCTCGTAACACGTTTGCGTTTTGTGATTCCGTTGCGCTGCGATCGAAAATAATAACCATGCAAGCAACGTAACGGCGAAACAGTCCACTAGTAAGCAACACAAGAAGCGTACTTTGCAATTGTTACACCTACGGAAAATGACACCGATTATAGCAAACAAAAAAAAAGATAAAAAATAGCACTGGAGAAGAGGAAAATTCTGAGAAAAAACAAAACTACGAACTCACACACACTAAACCCAAAACAACACCTAGAATAAAGCAATAAGACCTCTTGGCTGACGGTGGTCTCCCGTTGGCTCTGTACGCCCTCGAGCCCGTCGTTTGGTTCGACGCGAGGATGAAAACAACCCCAATTTCGTTTCGGCCACCAACCCAAACCCGGCTGGCACCGGATTACGCCAAACAACGGTAATAACCGGGCAGACATCTCGCTAAACAAAAGGCAATGCACGGTTGGGCAGGCTCCCACCAGGCTTCGGGCGGAACACATTGCATAAATATTGGCACTAAAATGCACACTGCGTCCGAATGTGGTATGTAAGGGGAAAAGGAATGGAAGAAAGAAACCACCTTCCTCCTCCTCCTCCTACTCCGCCTAACAGCTTAGTGACGCAAAGAATGCTGCGCTTTGGTGGAGATAAACAGGAAACGAATAGGAGAAAAAAAAGAACCTCCACCGCCAGGAACAGAACACATTCCGAAAATGTTCGCAGTCTAAAACCCATTGCCACTGATTGCGTTCACCGTGGCGATGCACCATAAGCACACCGGATTGGTCGCGGTACGTGGCAAGTTTTCCAGAATCCAGCCCTACAGTACCGGCAGCAACAGCAACAACACCATTGTAATGATCATAAAATTTCAGTAAATATTTCAATTTCCTTTTTCTGCGGGTGGTAATGGCAACTTAGGGGCGCTTCCCGGTAGCGTTCGGTCCGGTTGCTTCGTTGTTGTGTCCGTACGGTGTTCATTCTACTGCTGTTGTTTTAATCATAACGATTTGCCTGCCAGCACACCGCTTAAAAGGCTCGTGTAAGGATACTGGGAAGAGAAAAATTAAGTTGCATGGACTTTGGTACGCAGTAGAGGATTGGTAATGCTGGATTAGAAAAATATTTGCAAATACTGCTTCACGTGATACGTCGCATGTATTTTGTTGTTTAATCCAATAGTTCTAACATAAAATCCAGCATGTTATTACTTTTGACATATGATTCCAACACCAATTCTCTTTCTTAATAAATTATTTCCATTTCAATGCTCTGCATTTGTGTGTCAAGTTTATTGAAAGCTTCGTTAAAAACATCGGTAAACTTTCGTTAAGTTTGTTTACTTGCAGATGGTTGATG